>QVNW01002621.1:0-18237 GCA_014825475.1 Pseudomyrmex flavicornis
TGAATTATATAGTTTTTAGATTTTTGTCGTACTTACTGCACAAATTAGAAAACGGTTCTCCAAATTAAAAGAAAATAGTCTAAAGACTCGCCGCAGGTAATAAATGTTTCTGAAACGAAAAAATTTTAGGTTTGAAGTTTAGGTTAGGTTAGCTTAGTCAATTTTCTTGATGACAAATATTTTTGTTTCAGAAACATTTATTTCCTGCGGTGAGTCTTTAGATTTGATTTTCTTTTAATTTGGAGAACCGTTTTTTAATTTTTGCAGTAAGTACGACAAAAATCCGAAGACTGTATTCATGGTAAGCTGATAAAACAGGACGGTTCAGCATCCTCTTAATCTTTTACACGCGACTCTTAGCGAGTATTTACTCGCGGAAAATCGCAAAGTTACGGAGAAAAATTGCAGTAATCTCTCGATACGAGCGCAATAAAAAGTTTTTTTTTTTTTTTCTACATATTATTTCACGTCACAAAGTATCGAGATACATTGTTTTCCAATCTCGCGAATAGAATTTCAAGCTTTTTTCTCGGCTCTTATTATTCCGAAGAGATGACAATTCCGATAAAATTTGTAACCCTCGCGGTTACAAACACAGATTCCGAGTTTGCCGGACGACCGAGTCTGACTGCGGGCGGTGCCGAGGTGTAGCAGGTAGGCGGGTATATATCTCTTTGCGGTTATGATGTCTGCATAAAATTATTGCCGTACCGACCGCATCCCACCAAACTGTCCCGAACTGTTACCCCAGACGACCGCGGGGTCTGCCGTTATTTATGCAACTCAATCAAACATAGTGGCGGACCCTCCTCGGTTGTGTGTATTCGGGGCCGCGGATTTGCCACGATAACTGCTCGGCTACCGAATACCTTGCCGCGCGTACCGTACGCGAGTCTATTAATCATATTTGCAATCTTCGTCACTGTGTGAATCTTTCGCGATTCTAACATCCCGTTACATTATCATTTTATTACTTCACAGAGTGAGATAAAAAATATGCCACTGTATGAGAAACGAAGTTTTTTCCATCTCCTAATTACGTAAAGCGAGGAGACGTACGTTATTATATAATTGTCCAATGTCTTTCTCGTTTATTAACATCAAGTCAAGTTGAAATGTTTCTCGACTGATGTTAATTATTATCCTTTTAACCAACAACGCAATAATATTATTAATTTATACACGAGTAAGATATTGTTGCACCGTGAGAAGCGAGAGGACACTAACTCGAGGAAAGTTAAGACGTTCCGCGGGGGAATAAAATCAGATTAAGTCGGACACAAAAGTATAAATAGAAGATTCTTTCTGCGAATCTTCTGATAAAATACACAACTACTTCTGTTATATATATATATAGAAATACATATTTTTCCGCGAAGTAGGAGACAGATTACAGCGGTGTAACAACGTTACGTTGTTACGGCTCTCTACGTTATACGCATGTCACAAGCAATCCGCTTAAGGAAACCCTTGACGACGTTGCCGTTATGTAACGCAAATACGGATCGTTCTCAGAATTTTCGAGACGGGTTTAACACAGTCCCTTCAGTCGGTTCTCTTAATTGCAAATCTGGATTTATGCTAATTATTCGGCTGGATTAATCGCGATGGCAGAGTTGACGCGCGGTTCGTCTTGTTTAATTTTGACATACGTAAGCGCCTTTCATGACGAAGCAACTCTCGTGAACGCGTTCTATAAATTTTAATAGTCCGCGAAAATGATTATTTATGGAAAGGATTAGAATCCACAATTCTAGAAGATACGAATCTATCGACGGAGACAAATACGATAACGTAATCGTTGTACGCTTTCAAACTCCGACTACTGTAATCTGACCCACACAACAATTTCAAACTGATGTTTCTAATTAAAATTAGTTTTTTTTTTTAATGCTCAAATCTTCAAAATTACTAAAGATTTTCTCAATTTGTTGCTTTGGTCGACGCAGAATCGTTTGAACTTTCAAAAAAAAAAAAAGAAAAAAAATAGAAAAAAAATTGATTTTTCGCGGAGATGTTTGATTTTAAAGTCGCGTGGGTCTCACAAACCCAGTCAGTCCAACTTATGCCCGTTTCCACCATCTCCGATTAACTTAATCGATCGATTGCTGATCAACGCGATTGATCATTTCAGTCTGTCAACCGATACGATTGGTCGGCTCCAACGGAATAATCGATCGATTGAGTTAATCGGAGATGGTGGCGCGTTAAAAATCAGTCCACGAAGAATTATTAACTTTTATATGTTGAAGCTTCTACGTATTGTCCGCGAGTACAAAGATAAAGAAATATTCGAAATATTATCAATTAATAATATAATTGCATATATATATCACGAGAGTGTGAAATTACATTTGGCCAAGAAGCAAGATTCTCTGTAATAAATCGCAGACAAGGAAAACCCGATTTTCTCGGAGACACTCGTAGCTACATTGTCGTAGCTACATGTGTCCGCGCGTTTATAGCGTATATGTATATTTTGCGTGTGCAATTTTGCGTGCGAGGGAGGCCAGACGGTGTCGTTGTCACGACGTAAATTGAATTCTTGTCTGGTCTCGCGTTTGTCGTTGTCTTTCTGTTCCCAGACGGTCGTGCGAGAAACCGCAACCGTCGCCAAAACAACGCGCGCCAACCGGCACTCGTGGAGAGGGGGCGGAAATTGCACTTTACGAGACAAAGTAAATGCCCGGGCCGGTCATCAGCGATACGCGACGGAGAAGATATACATACGCGCAGGGGTCGAATTAATTTATCCGCTCGCTGTCGGATTAGTCTCCGGCCATTCGTTACTTGGTGCGCGATTCGCGCGCGCGCAAAAAAAGCGTCCTCGCCGCTCTCTCTTTCTCTCTCTCTCTCTCTCTCTCTAACGATTCTAATTCCAGCGATTTGTAATGGGATGAAATATGGATCTCTATTTTAGAGAGACGCGCGAAGAGATAATTCGCGGAAGAGCAGCGGCAATCCTGAAGAGATTAAGCTGAAGAGAGAGACTTGAACCGAGAGAGCGGGTAAAATAAGACGCCAACGTGACAAGTTACTAACCATCCTGGTGAAACGATATGGAAATATCGGTATTTATGCTCTGCTAAACTTGGAGCTAAATCTGTTTCACTCGCGGTGTGCTAATTTGAGTGTAATTTGCGATAAGACGTTGCGGTAACAGATTTTTTTTTTTTTTGTATTTTTGAACGAGCGAGAAAATTTTGTTTTGAACGCAAGAACGTCGATACCTGGCGACAAAACTTCAATATAAAAATTGTATATAAATATTTTGTACAATATCTATTGCGAAGATAAACACAC
The DNA here is from genome assembly GCA_014825475.1 of Pseudomyrmex flavicornis. Taxonomy (NCBI): domain Eukaryota; kingdom Metazoa; phylum Arthropoda; class Insecta; order Hymenoptera; family Formicidae; genus Pseudomyrmex; species Pseudomyrmex flavicornis. The sequence continues at coordinate 3,304 of QVNW01002621.1, forward strand.
GTCACAAAAGCAAATAGATATTGTTTGAACACACATTAAATATCGCTCCCCTCGGTATTCTTATCATCATCGATGTGTGTTAACGAATTTATCTCTGAGCATCTCCTTATCTCCGTATACCTCATCCTCCCCCGGACGAGAGTTAACGGACATCTCGAGTGTATACCGCACTTCAGTGTTGCCGCACGCGCTTCGCTAAATTTCGACGAGCTGAAACCCCCTCACGCTGGCTGGCGCTGGAAATTTCGATCCGCCGCCATTTCCGGCCGTCACTAAATTCCCGCGACGATACTAGTCACGGAAAATACGCCACGCGCAGTCGTACCGTCTCGTTACGTACACACCATACAATGAAAATCCTCGTACACACCAAACACACACACGAATAGCAGCCAGCCCCTTCCTCCCGGCAACGAACGCGCGCTCTTTAATGAGAACTGGTGCCGATGTGCACGAACTCGGTCCCTTCCCGGAGGGCCAGAGGGTGAAACCAGCTGCCACCCTTAATAGGGAGGCGGAAGATATCGCTGTATTAACTCGAGGCGATGAAAAGCTCGTGCCTCGTGGCGGCAAGTAGGCCAATCGACGTGTTTTTTTTTGCGAGAGAGAGAGAGAGAGAGAAGAGAAGGCGCACAAAACCAGTGAAATTAACAAACACACACACACACACACATATTTCTCTTTCAGCTATTTTATTTTATTCAAATAACAAAGGACGGCAAAAAACCCAGTAAAATAAAACGATCGCAAAACGATCTCGCGAGTGAACAGCAGTTGATCAACGTAGCTTGTTCATAATTTCGATAGAAATTTAGATCAATTCGATTAGAGAACGCATGGTCAAATAATAGAGGTTTGGTGAAGTAACAAAAAGTAATTCGCAGAAATGGAAAGAAATTTCCGCGAAAAAAAAAAAAAAAACAACAAAACTACGTCCAGATCAATCGAAAACTTTATAGTTCTGTTCTTTCTTCGAGAGTAAGGAAAGTAATGCGAGTAACAAAACAAAGTGAATTCGTTCGATTTATTCAATTTCAAGCGCCCTGTACACATGGAAGAATTGAAACTCTTCAAAAATTGCAAATTATTGCAATTAAGTTTAATAATAAATCGTTTTTCGGGAAAAAAAACAAATTTATCAAAATAGATTGCCTCTTTTATTTGCTTTGTTTTTTTGTCACGTTTATCGCGATATGTAATTAATTACGCGATAAAATATTACACAGATAACGCATTAGCGTCATTATATTCGACGAGTGAATTTTACACACATTTAATCGTCATGAAAATCAAATTACATACGTATTGTGCGGCAAATTCAATTTCGAAGCCCGCAATAATAAGTATACGGAGCAGAAACGAACAAATGTTCCCCTTCCACGCTGATTCTATTAACACGTTTACAAAGTTATTAATTAACCATCGATGGATGTAGACAATTAGCGAATTTCAATATGCAACAAATACAAAGTTTCCATGTCACATCTTTCTCTCTCTCTGATGGACTTGATTATACCACAGCAGCTTTTAGCCGCTTTTATCCGATGTGCAAATTTCCGACCGACCGACCGACCGTCTCGTCGTAATTGCATCGGGAGGCAAAAACGTAAGGGACACATGCGACTTTATGAATAAGATGTCTCAGGAGCTGGGTAAAAACTTTCGGCCGCGACACGTGTTTCACATATAAGTACAAATCCAATGTTTTTACTGTGCGAAGCTTGATTTGAGCAGCCAGAAGAAAGATGTGCAATTTTATGCCACTCCTGTCTATTATTAGCCATCACGCAAACGTGTATATATCTATTCGAACTAAACACAAGACGCTCGCTTGAGCTTCTTCTCTCGCGATAAAATACTAAACACAATAAAGAAATGTAAATGTATTTTAGAATAAAAAATTGAACAGAAATATTGTAACAAACAAAAAAAAACAAGAAATAAAATCAATAAAGTGCGATACAAGCATTTTTCGTTTTACGCTTCCAAATAATAAAGCAACGTTTTTTTCTCACATTGTGTCGCGTGTCTCTAACAAGTTCATTTAAAATTCGAATGCACGAGGAAAAGTGTGTTACCAGAATATCCCGAATACTCGCGAGACGGGCTCGCCATTTGGAATAGCTTTATTTCGGCGTTAACACGTGCCGTTACTTTGATCAACACGCGTAGCAATCTCGCGCCTGGCTTTAACACGACACACAGGGTGTCGTATTAACAGCGAGCGCGTTCATCAAAGCGCCGCATAGCCGCACTTCGCGGCTAGCCTCATAAACTCTGGATATTAAATTATTTCTCGTGCTTGACACCACATGCTATTGACGCGCGCTATTTGCCGCGCGAGAACGTGCGCAAAATCCAACTTGTACAACACGCGCACGTATACGGTTAGTCGCGCGCGCGTTTGTGCGAACGAGGTTCGCGCTTCAAAGCCACAGTGAGAACATTGCTGACGTTCCGAGAGATCGATTGCGCGCCGCATATACGGGACACCGTATATATCGTACATTCAGTTCGCGAGAGCCCGCAGGCATCGAATTCGATTTTCGTCGACTCGAAACAAACGAAATTGCAGGAGCAGTTCGAACACGCGTGTGGATTTCATCCACCGTCGTATTTCTGACGCTTTTTGTACGCGTGTATCGCCCAAAGGTATATTTAATACGTACAGTGTTGAGAGAGGATGATGATAAAAAAAACAAAAAAAAATTAAAACTGGAAAAATTTCCCCTCTGAAAATGTTTGCTCTCCCGTGACTCTCTGAGAAGCATGCGAGAACATATGGCAATATTTTTGCGATTCACTGAAATTAATTGGTCCATGTAAACAAATTTGAATTTCTGGTTTTTTTCGCGAATAGAGTTCAATGAAATTAAAATTGTAAAATGTAATATTCGCAATTCGTTGTGTGACCATTAAAAAAAAAAAAAAACAAAGTCAAAACTTCGTGACACAATTTCTCTTTTCCGTTTCTGTTGAAAAAATTTTTTTTGTACCAGATGTCACTGTAAACAACGTTTCTCATCGAATTAACTTACCACCACTACGAATATTGAAATAAAAAGATCACAAAAAGACTAAATATTATTTTAATAAGAGAACGCATGTGGAAGAATCAACGTTAAAGTAAAATGAATGAAGCTTGTTTGCTTCTGTATCAAATAGTTCCGCCGTTATCCCTAACTAATAAAGTTGGCACGATAGACGTCCATTAGGATGTTATTACGGCTTCTCATAAATCACGATCTTTCCCCCGTCAAATCCCCTGAATAAAGGCAATACAAATGAGAATGCAAATAAAGCGTTCGGATGCGTCGCGCGCGCCCTTCTTGCTATCTTCATAATTCAAAAGGACGCGAGTCCTTAAGGAACGCCTAGCCGGCATTCCTTTGTACGTACGACACATCCCTATATCCGCACACAAAGATTTTGCCTTTTCTTTCCGCGCGGCGGCAGTGGTGGCGGCGGCGTCAAACTGTGCGTGCTACAATCCGCAAAACGAGTCGATTTGTTCCCTTTGTGGGTCTGCGTTAATTTAGCGGCTAAAAGTCCCGGTGTCACACTTGTGTGAGCCAAAATCCATTTATTTATCCAACCATTGTGAGATTTTCTGAATTAACTACTTATGTGAAACTGAAAGTCCGTTACATTGTATAAACTACATACTTTTAATAAGAGACCATATCCCCGTTGTTTCGCGAGAAATAAAAACGTAATTTTCTATTTTTTGTTACAATAATCGCATTCTGCCGTTACAAAACTTTCTTCCCCTCCTGAGAACTATGGTAACCCTCAAATCGAAGTTCGAGAGCTATTGTGTGTTGAGATCGTATTATATATTTTACTCCCTCGTAGTTTCTCAAATTTTTTCAACTAGAAATTGCATTTCAAACCAATTGTCCCGGTCGACGAAGCAGGCGGTAATTTCGCACGGCGAATCCTTTTCCAAACCAAGCGATCCGAAAAGAGCCAACGAATGTTCGTTTCTGCGTTCAGACTTAATTATTCGTTACCTGAGACTTTTTACCTATCGGCGAGTATTGTGTTGGAGAGTTAAAAGCGGATGATCCTTGCAGAGAGACCGACATCAAAGACCGCCTACAGACGACAACAACACGACGACGCTTTCCAAGACGACCGCGTTTCGTAGCGAGAACGAACGAGGAAAACCATGAAAGCGCGCGACGACCCGACGCGTTTAAATGTAATGTCGTCTCCTCGTAACACCGCATAATTCATACCAGTCGCACGGAAATGAATAACAATTAGACGAATAATATCCGTGTTTACAGGTGAACAAAGTTGAATGAGTCACGGTTTGCGATATTGTCAGCCGGAGTCTTACTCACTGCTGTTATCATCTTTTTTTCTTTTTTTAACTACTGATAAGCACCGATGGAAACAGAACGGAACAATGACGCACACTTCGAGGACGCTTCGAAACACGAAGCGAGTCCGCGATGTTTCCGAGGACGGCGAACTGAGTTTTGACCTGCAGATCGGAGCGATTTCGTCTCAAAGGAGGTAAAACAGAGATAATGGCTAAAGAAGAAGGCCGGAAGCGCGACATTTACGACAGTCCGGGTGACTATCTGCGCGAATTTGACCGATCGTAAAACTGTCTTATGCATTTTCATCGCGAACATAAACGCGGATTAAGGGGAGCGAATTCCTTCGGCTGTCTTTGCAAAAGTAGGTACTTTCGAAAGCGGAAAACGTAAAATGGCAAGAGAGAATCGATATGCGTTTCGGATCGTGACTTATTCGGTTTCTGTTCTTCGGCAGTTTAGGCGAAGGAAAAATAGCGTTCTCGAACGAGGTGGGAGAAACAACGTGGTGGATGATATCCCGCGAAGGATGCGAAAGCGGGAAGAGCGTGTATAAATGGATGGTACGAACGAGCCGCCGAAATTACCTTACGGGTTCTTTTCCCATCTTCTGTCTATTTTGCTCCGCGCTTTTCCACGAAGACTGAATTCCGGGCTATTCGTTACGCCGTTTCGAAAGATCGCCCCTCCCAAAAAAAAAAACAGCGGTCTTCTTCCCTTATACGACGAAATATAATCAGAGATCGTTACGGCAATTATCATTATGTGAAATTTATGACGACAAATGGAAGCACGCACAAGTGCTCGTAAAAAAAAATCAAGATAAATACATATATATATTTCTCTTTTATCTCTCTTGATTTATATATATATATATATATTAGGACAGTTATATATAGGACAGTATTATATATAGGACAGTTTCAGATTACGTCGACAATCACTCGTTTTATTTTTGTGATTTATCTTTTCTTCCGGCAATTTCAACTGAAATTCGTTCGTCCGACAGCGAGAAATTTTTTATATCTCAGTACTACATCTAACTAAGCGCGATCAATATTTTAGAGAAGGAATGTTACTCCATCCCCGATTCTTGCCTATTGTTCCTTGCCTGAGAGTTTCAAGATTACGCGCTCGTTAAGCTTCATACGTCTTTCGCGTTCCTCTAAGTAGCGTTCTAAATACATAACCAGCCATTTTAGCCTGTCGGACGCTCTCTCTCGTTTCTCTTTCTCAAGAAAACCGTCGTGAAAGCTTCCCGCAACGGAAATGAAACCGTCGCGATTCTTCTTCCCTCCCACTTTCGACCTCCTCCGAAACATCACGTTCCACACAAATTATTTCCCTCGATATTTTTCCCTCTCGTTGTGTGTATGTGTTTGTACACGTGTACGTGTGGATTTTATTTCGTCCGATATTTTTTTCGCGTCTCTCCAGTATATATCAGCGATTTTATTGACGAGGCGAGCGCGCGCGCGAAGTCGTTCCAATAAAACCGGTGTGAAATATCGATTACACAATGGCGTTATTATCACCCGGTCAGAGACTCGGTCAAGCGGGGTGTATCGACAGAAACGAGGCCGAGAAAAGAGAACATGTAAAACTTCTATGTCGCGGTATATAATATGTGTATACACATACGAGGCGAGTGTGTATTTTAAAAACACACACAGTTTCGATGAAAGATGCATGTAACGCTCGGAAATTATCGCGAAAGAAAAGTTTTGTGAAAATTTTTACACAACGCGACTACCGCGTCGCAATAGAATCGCGGTAGTTACTTGCCTTCGAGCTCATACGCCTGGGCCGCCGTAAAATTATGCATGTGTGTACGCACAGTGGACATCGATACAGGAAAGAGCGAGAAGAAGACCGGCAAAAGCAGGACGGAAAAACCGTGGATGGATATTGATTCGCCGCGGCGGCAGCGTCCGCAGGAGTAAAGAGAGTGTGATCAGTCGTGAGAGTCGATGAACCGTGGCGAGCCGATGTGCGGGCGGTGCCTAACAACGTAACGCTTTTTACGACCGGAACTTTCATAACTCGTCGCGTTACGGGTCGGAAAATGCTGGAGGGAAAACGTTACGCCCCCCGTGCGGTGTATCCGCACGTAAAGTCGAACCAACAACTCTCGCGGGGAAAAGTTTTGATCTTTCCGTCAACCATCCGCGATTTCAATCGCATCGCTTCCATTTGTCGTCGCAAATTCAAGTTTTACTTCCTACTTTAGCTTCTGCTGCCAACCTCCAAGTTGCAAAAGTTGCTCTTTCTATATTTTTGAAGCAATTATTCGCGTTTTTTCGAAGCGACATAGAATTCAAAATAACATGATAATTTACGCGCGAATGCAAAATTTAAACAAAAATAAATATTTGTTTGCGCGATCCATTTGATAAAAGTTACGACATCCGCGGCGTTCTCGTCGCACGGCGTTTCGTCGCGGTACGAGAGCATTTTTACGACATCCCGTGAAAAAGCTTCGTATCAATCGCACGTCGCTCGTTTCGTTTTTATTTATATCATTCTTATACCCTACCTACCCAGGCATCTCGCCAGCATTGAAAAATCGCCACCTCGGTATCGCCATTTTCTTGAGAATATCGATAATAAAATAAAGAAGGATACATCGTTCCGAGTATTGACAGGTTCGCCGCCGCGACGCGGCTCACGATCAAACTATCAGAAGAAGCTCGAATCGCAAGAAAAAAGCGAAGTGGATCGAGAAGCACGGGAATTTCTCAAGAAAATTGCAGCGAACGCTCGACAATGGACGACGCGAATAGAAGAGAAGAACGACATTCGGGGAAAAAGGTCAGCGATTTACGGGCATCCATCGACGTCGAGAGTTAAAGCGGTCAGACGCGGAGAGGTATCCCGTCGCGCGGCCGCATCCCGGTCTCCTTCTTGTACTGTGGCTATGCGGAATTCAAGTCTCTGGCGACCCTCCCCTCCAACCGCTTGCCATCGTCCTATTACTATTTTTCTTCCTGGTCTTGGCCCCTTCCCCCTATTTTGACAACGGCGGTGAAATTCATCGCGGTCGTTCGCCAAGAAGTATCAGGAGGCCCTTTTTCTCTCTCTCTCTCTCTCTCCCTCTCTTTTCCACGTCCTTAATCTCGTTCCTGCGAAATGCGTCTCCATTTCCGCGGGATGAATGGAGATTCCTAACCGGAGTGGAATAGGTGGAAGGGCACGCGATAAAACAATTCCCGGCGGCCCCACGACTCGATTTATCGAACTGTTATGGCGCGCGCGCGCGCAAGGAAAATCCGACGGCGATAAAATGATCGCCGACGAGAGTATATATTTTATGAACGTTATATCGAGATATCGGACGTTGGGGGAGATATCGGTTCGGATGTGTTCCCGATTATCAATTTACGAAGGAGCCGCCGAGTAAATTGATCGCGGTTGTTATCGGTGTTAAATAAAACAATCCTTCAATCACATGAATTTTCCCAGCGAAATATTATATATCTTTCACAACTATATCGTTTTCTCCCGAATTTGACTTGTGATATATCTTAAAAAAGCAAACAAACAATTTGCAAATTATTGTTCTCCAGATAGAAATAATTCTTTTTTTAACGATGTCATGTGCAATAAGTCAAAACACTTACGACGTGAATAACGAGCCACGCGATTTCATCGGAGCTTCGGAGAGAGCCTCGCGAGACTATTAATTCTCGAGGGACTCTATTGCTTGTAATTACTCGGCTTCGCCGAGAGACATTTATATCCGCGGCGCAACACCCGCTTTTTTCACCCTTTTTGGGGACGAGCTTTGGCAAAGCATAAAATGTCAGCCCGGGCGATCGCTGCCCCGAGCATTAGCAATTTTATCCCGGGTTCTCTCTCTTTCTGCACACATCATTTATTTACTTGTGTATTAAATCCATTTTCACGGTTTTAACACTTCGCATATGTGACTATTTGTCTATCTGATTAATCGCGACAAAGTTTCGTCGAGTTAAGGCAACAATTTGCGCGCACAATAAAATATAAATTTTGTTCGCCGCCGCGCTCCGCAAATAAATCGCAAACTGTGATGAAATAACTAACTGATTTAATAATTGTTTGCAATTAAATGAAAACTGATTGCAGCGCGCAATTGACTTTATCTCATCAAATTATTAATTCCATTTTAATTATATATTACGTAAAAGCAACGTAATGTTTGCAGCGAATCGCTGCCGTTTTTGTTTACGACATTCCTTAACGTTTCGAAGAATTAATAGCACGTTCGATTAATATAAACGTATACAAATATATAGATGGCGCGTATAAAACTCTCTCTCAACGGATCGATCACGCTGATGGCCTACTTTTAATAATCGCCACGCTTGCCCGCGAGACACGCAAAGTCGTAATTCAACCGCACATCTTGTACAATCAGAAACAAATTCGCGAGCAATTATTTCGGATTTTGAAAAGATTGTTGGAGTCGGAATATATATTCCCTTCAGAATCATCTTCTCCGTAATTAATTAATTAATTTTGCAAAAAACTAAATCGTCGATCTTGACATTTCACATCGAGTAATTTATGAAGAATAAAAATATTGCTCACTTTGACAGAAAACGCTTTTAATATTGAAAGCGTTTTTTTTTTTTGCCAAAGAAAAAAAAACCAATCTTCATTACCGGTTGTAAAATATGCAGAGAGAGAGATAGGTATAAGTTTTATAAAACGAGAATATATTGGTGCTTTGCCAATAATCCTCTCGCTCAAAAATGCTCGATCACTCGAGGAAGATTGAGAAACGAGAGGAAATGCAATGTAGGCTGTCTGAAAATTCTGGCAACGGTCATCTCATGCATTTCCCCCTGAGCTTGGCAATTAATCAAAGCCTGCGGACCAAACGGACCTAATGAAGTACGCGCATAATCGAACTGCCAGATTGCTAGACCTCTGCCCGTTTGAAGACGGTTGGGAGGGAGGAGAAGAGAAAAAAAAGATAGTTTTAATCTTTCTGTGTTGATAGCTGACGTGACTTGCGAATCGTAGAAAAAAAATCGAAAAACTCCTAATCGAAATTGTTTAGAAAGAAAGAAATGTTAATAATTAATTTCGAAAAGGAAGAGAAATCCGTTTCTAAATGTTAACAAACCTCTTCGAGGAGGTTTGCGTTGCCACTAAATTTGTTCGAAACGTCGCTCGAACACGTTCACGCATTTGTGACAAAATTAATCGATCGCGATATGCTCGCGCAATCACGTTCATATCGAACGATATCTGCCCTGTCATTTCAAGCTGATGCGAGCGAATCGGTCGGTTTTTTCGTTCGCACGATTCGCGGCGGCACTTGTTCTCCCGGAGGAGGACTCGTCAAGGAGCGTGTCAACCCATCGGCGGGGGATACGCCGGATCGATAAGCGATTGCGTATGCATCCGCGCACGCACGCCTCGTTCATCACGTTCTGACAGATATAGGTTGTTCGCGCTTATTAATTTCTGTTATTGCCGCGCGCGCGAACGCTTATCTCGCCAATCCGCGCGTGTATCTATATAGGGTAGTATACATAGATGCAAGCGAAAAAAATTCACAATAGTGAGAAATCAATGATCAGAGAGATTTTTCTCTCCCCCAGTGGCTGTTGACACGTCAGAGAGATTTTCTCGATTTTTGCAAGAATCGAGATTCCATTGGATACAAAATTTTTACTACAGTATTTTCATACATCTTCTCAAATCATTACGCGCGTTTACATTACACAAATAACGCGACACCGTCGAAAATTTAAATTAGGATTATTCGCCGAGAGATAATTCCCTTATTAAATTAGAACGTTCTTTCGCCGCAATTTTCTCCCTCGCGAGCCTGTATCACAAGCCTGTAATACGAGTCAGTCTCGCGAGCTTACAGTTTTATAACTGAACGCCTCGAGAGACTCCTCGAGCAGCTTTCCACGGAGGAAAAGTACAACTTCGGACGAGGATTGACTAGGAGAATACAGTAAGAGACTTACCCCCGACGAGGAAGAAAATGGCCGCAGCGTTAGGTCAAAGATCCCTGAAAACAAAGAAAACGAAGTTAGAGAAGTTTTTCAGGGCGCGCGTGGCTTCTCTACCGAAAGAGAAAAAGAAAGAGAGAGAGAGAGAGAGAGAGAGAGAGAGAGTCGCGCAATACCACAATATTCCTACTCGGGGGTGGTTCTTAATCCTTAAATACGCAAGTTTCTCCGCCAGTGATTTAAACGCTTCAAAGTTACGTAGTCGAAAGTTTTACAACGTGCGAAAAGCGCCGGAAACAGAATGGGAGAAAACGAAATATATATGTATATCTTTGCCGGTTAAAAGATAAATTATCTTTAGATGTTTCTTCCTCTTGAAGATGTAATTGAAAAGCTCTGGCTTTCTCTCTCTTTCTCTCTCTCACTTACAACGGTCTAGAAATAAGCTTTTCAGAGAAGTGAGCTTATGTTGAAAGAGGTATATAAAATCAACTTGAAACGGATTCATGTGTAAATAATAGAGCAGGTATTAATTCTCAAACATTTCGCGTTGCTATACTCGCGTTTGAAATTATGCCGCACATATTAGACGCATCTCATACATATACGCGTACATATATATATATATATATATATATATCTTAATGCTTTCCTTTGGTGACACCCGCATTAATTAAGTTCGCTCGCTGTTGCGACTGATGTCACTGCTGTACATAGTCGGCATCAAGGCGCCGACAGAAAAGCCGCGCGCCGTCAGTTCATACGCGACGTATTCTAACCGCGGAAATGTTTCGCCGACTTCGCGTGAACTCCCGATGAACTTTCGTTGACTTTGATCCACACAGTCACTCACATTATTCCCACGCGTGGCGATGGCGCAACCCAACGTCATAACGAATCCCCCAACGAATCCAGTCAATTAGGAATGCAGATTCATTTTCTCATGAAGAGAAAATTTATTCGCAGTGGTTCGGTATGAATTAAAAGAGAGAGAGAGAGTTTGGTTATGAATTGAATTAATACTTCGGAGAAGTATTTGCTTTAATTCATACTATTAATAATAATACTTCTGAGAATGATACGATTATTAATCGCGTAAATCCCGGACATTAAATATCAGAGCGATTCTTGAAAAAAAAATGACAATCTTATTAATTATTTAGTGGAAAAATTTCTAAAAAAAAATATATATATAGGTATATCAAAACTAATGTTATTTTCTTAATGTAGAATGTTGAATGAAGCCCCACGAATTTTAGCTCCAGAGAATTTGTAATGTTTTAACCACTAAAAAAAATCGTGTCAGACATAAATGTCCAGAGTTTACGGGATATATATATATATATATATATATATATATAAAACGTTTACAAAATTAGGATTAATACTTCTGAGAAAAATTAATTTAATTCATACTATTCGATTTACATTATTTGCAAAATCTAAATATTTTTTGGCATCATTCCGGAGTTATTATGTTTGTTTATTCAAATTTATTTGCATTATTCGCGACTTTCGACGATGTTCGCTCGGTTTTGGATTACAACGTTGAAAAAAAGCGTAAAATTGGAAAGCTGACGATATTCCGCGAAAAAACTTCGAGAACGACCCGCGCACGTTTCCCAAGCAGTTTCAACAAAAACCGGCTATCGAAAAGTCTAAACTCTAAACGGTTTCCGACAAAACTTTTCGACAAAATTCCTCTTTAATAGCTCGCAGGAAAAAATCTCATTTGCGCCAAAGACCTTTGCTTCTAAAAGCTCATGTTCCGCGCAAGCGGAAATCCCAAAAGGTTTCACTCAGCTTTGGTAGAACTACTTTTCTCTCTGTCCAACATGAACGTGTGTACCGTCTGTGAAAAGCTTATTTTCCGCGTTCGAAGCAAATAAATATGATGTAATTACAACAAGTGCGCGTACAAAAATAATTTTCCATTTCCCCAATTAAATAAATATTCAATTAATGTGAAAAATTAAAAGATATAACACACAGGATGTACATAATGTTTATTTTGTATTCGATAAAAAGAGTTAAACTTTAAATAAACCTACTGCGAATAAATTTACATCAATGCGACATTAAAAGTAACGTATAATAATACCGATAACGCACGCTTTACGATGATGAGAAATTTATTTTCATAATAAAAGCTTCTTCTGCTCTCTCAGATAAATGCAAATGTCTATCGCACGTTGCGTTCGCGAGGAAATGATACCGCTGTCTCGTTATGAAGATGTAAATGTCGGCGGTTCGAGTAGTCGCCCAAGTTATTTCACGCAAATTACGAAATCGAAGAGTATCTCGCGACATGACAGACGTTATAACGACGTCATTCGGCGATGCAATTCTGGTCATTAAAGTACGTATCAACACGACCGTAAGCAACGTCGAATGAGCGACGCGATAAAGTCTATGCGGGACATACGGACGTGCGGTGCAGTAAAAGCGACGGCATTAAAAGCCGGGCAAAAAGCGCAGGCTCGTCATGCGTGAGTACTACACGCTTCCGAGCACGTCGTAACATAAATACCCGACCGACCGACCGACCGACCGACTGAACGGCCACGTGGCCGTTGGGTGGTCGGGCATCTCCGCGCGAGGGCGTGTTCCGTGTTTTCTCGCTCGTCTTTCCGCGGCGATAACGATTAGAAATTAACGGCGTCGAAAACGCGCAACGCCGTAAACTCCGCAAATAGGTTCGGTCTATGCGATTCCTATTTTCGGAACGTCGTTAAGTTCAGATTGCTTCTCCGCGCAGATTGTACAAGTACTTACCGCTACCGTATCGCAAAACTACTACTCGTCGGTTATTTCGCTATATTAACGCGTGTTAACAAAATTAAAAAATATTTTTTTAACTTAGTTTTATCATTGTATTATTAATAATAAAATCTTCTGCCATATCTAAATTTGAGATAACATTTTTTTTTTTTTTATAAATAGCAAAATGGAAGAACATATGTGTAGTAAAATATTACGTAAAATATTATTTTTCAAACTTCTCGAAGTAGGAGAAGAATAGATCGATACCGACTAACTTACGTTTTATTCTCGAATGCGTAATATCAAAAAATTTTCTCTAATCAACCAGCGAATGCATCTCAAAGAACTATTATTCTCAATACTTGGTTGGAAAGTATTTCTCTTTGGCAGCGAGAACTTATATAATCGAATATGTGCGGTTGATCTTTCGAAGAACGCGGCGGCCGCCGCGTGTCGGCAATTTCGGAACGGTCGTTAACTAACGCGCACCGATCGTATAATCGCTTTCGGAAAACGTTTTGCTGAACAAGTTTTGCAAGGAGGCGCGCGCGCGCGATAAAATTTTAATGTTACGCGCGCGAGATATTAACTCCCGCTGCTATATAAAAATAGATGGGAGGAATCTCGATAAAATATACTTTCTTGAATCTGTTATTCACTTTTTTTTTTTTATCGGAACGACATTGATCGATGCACTTGCGCAACACATAAAATAATACAATCAAACAAACTTGGAGCGCGTAGCAAATGCAATAGTTGTATAGTGAAATGCGATTGGACTTCATATGTTGACAAAGTTCAGAATTTTATAACGTTCTTTATGCTCTTCTCGTAGATCTCATCCACGTTCACATTTCCGTCGGCGAATCTCATATTCTTTTCTCTCATAACCGTCGACGTATATTTTACCGTATACACACATGTGTACACACTTGGCATTGTATCGTGAATCTTCCTTCCTTAAAATATCGACGAAATCTCGTAAATAGTCAAGGAAGATGCATTTTTCAGAGTAAAGAATTACCTTTGTAAAAGATGTGTTCTCAAAAATTCTAAAGCGCACCAAGTCACTTTCAACACAATAAATATTTTACGCAGTCTCTTATATCTTCCTCTTTTACGAACCAGGCGAATTCTTTTGAAATCAATCATTTTTCACTAGCAATAATATATATATACATATACATACGTGAATATTTTTATAATTTTAATATTAAATAAATAAAGTAATTTTTTAAATAATTAAAAATTAAGTTTTTACAATTCAAACTTTAAAAGTTGCGTAAATACAGATAATAAAGCTATAAATTCCTTGTTGAATTGATATATATATATATATATACGTGAACATTTTATAATTATACTAAATAAATGATTAAAGTAATTTTTTAAATAATTAAAAATTAAGTTTTTACAATTCAAACTTTAAAAGTTGCGTAAGTACAGATCACAAAGCTATAAATTCCTTGTTGAGAATTTGTGTCACATTTTCAAGAAATAAACGTGCGTTTGATTTAAAAAATTACAATGCAAAAATCTTTGCTGGAAAAAAATGCTGGTTTCGAATTTCTCAGATGAAATATTCCAAATACGAGCGGTACATCTCACATTCATAGTAACAGAATTTAGAATTTTATAAGATTCTTCATGCATTCCGTTGCATTTCGATACATCCGCACGGAGGAACGCTTCCCGTCGACGAATCTCATATTTTTCGATCGCCGACATAGCAATATTCCGTCTACACACACACACACACACATACATATATATACACATGTACATATGCGCGGCAATGCGACCCGACTTTTTCCATCGAAAGAACCTTGCAGATAGTTGCATCCTCTCTAGATATCGAGTTCGAGTTTCTCATCCAAGAGAGAGAGAGA
>QVNW01002622.1:0-29612 GCA_014825475.1 Pseudomyrmex flavicornis
GTAGCATTTCCGTAGTTGCGAACGCGTTCACGTTTAACCGATTGCATATATACGCGCAAATCTGCATATATATCGTCGGAAAATATTCGCCGATGAAATAAATAATACATGCGTTCGTATCCCCTCCTTCTTTCTACCCCTCTGTCGTATCAAAAAAAATAGTCATAATCAGCGATAATCGCAGCGTTAATGTCATTAATAATTAAACGCCGCGACGACCGTGTTATTATTACGCGGATAATTGGCGAAAATGAATTTTTTCAATCCCGCCGTCGGCGTCGCGACACACACACACGCGCGCGCGCTCGTATACACGCACGTGATTCGTCTCGTGTTTGCAAACGCTTACGAAGCCGCAACTCGCTCGCTCAGTCATGAGAGAAACAAATTAGTAGTTGATCCGCTCCGACGTACGTAGTTACGTGTTCGCTAATTAAAGCCCTTGGCTTCTACTAATTTCTCGCATGGCTCCGGCTTGCGGACGTACGCAACGCGCGGGACATGTGTAATTTCGTCAACCGAGGGGGGGAGAGGGCCCACCGGTCCGACGACACGTCCGCGACGTCGCAGGCCATGACGCTCCATTTAATCGTATCAGCCGATAATTATTCCGCGAGCGGATCCAATATCAGTCATCCGCCTCGGCGCTAAGCCAATAAATCGGCTAACAACTCGAGCGAAAGGTCGACCAACAGGTTGTTTCTGGGATCTGGTAAAGCGGCGCCACACAAACCCTTCGCCGAATCGAATCTTTCTCTATCTCTCTCTCTCTCTTTCTAAGCAAATCACGGGAATAGTTGCGCGAATCAGCTTTGCAATTCCGTTCTCAATTCCCGCGAGTTTTGGAAACGACAGTGCAAAATGGGGTATATTTCGAAGCAAATTTCTAAGATTCGTGAAATTGTACAACCGAGTATCACGATGCGAGCCAATTCGGGAGATTCGGATTTGACTTCTGGTCAAGGTGCAGTGGAAAAATTTTAAATTTCACAAGGGAATAAATTTGGATGTTTCACACGCGACCGAGCATTTTATGTAAATTTTTGAATTAAATTTAATTCGAATTTCCATGTGTGTCAATTCACACGTTTGAGGGAAGAAAATAAATAAATAATATTGGTTCGTATCGACTTTAATACTTATATATATATATATATATATATATTAGATATTTAGTATTTATTATATATATTATTTAATATTTAATACGTGCACACTGATACAACAGTTTGTATTTATCCTGTGACTGACGCATCTATTTTTGTCTCAATAGTCTCAATCAATTTCAGAATATTCGTAGTTACGATACGCAAAATTTTGTTACGTGGACACGTAATATACATACATATCAACGAATGTCGAACGAATTGATTGTTTGTCGTTAATAAAATTTAAATTAAATTAATCTCAAATCAAGTAAAACTCTCGAGCGAAAGGTCGTGAATTAAATATCTCAAATCAAAAGTTTCTCTTTCTTTTTCTTTCTTCTCTCGCTCTTCAGTGAAAATTAAGCAGGCAGAATCTTTTTTCGAATTTATTTTTAATTAACGACGCACCAGACAATAAAAAAGAAAAAACAGAAAATTAAACTTTATTGACGCGATCGAGATATCGCAACGAGAGACGTTATAATCTTTTGTCACCAAATCTCAAAGGAAATCAGACGCAGTCGTGCGGACGGAAATCAACTCCTGTATAATCTCGTTTTCAATTATATTCGTTCCGTAACAATACACAGAGTGCATTGTTACGACACGACATGCAAAAAATGGATCAGTGGTGAGGACGTATTTTCGAATAGATTTCAAATAGTAGCGCGCTGAAAATACCAGATATATTTATCACATACATACATATATATATATCGCATTTCGATATATATCGCATTTCGATATATATCGCATATCGATATATATCGCATATCGATATATATCGCTTATCGATATATCGATCTTCTTTTTGTTTTTATACATATGTGTATATATATATAATATCATTTTCGATTTGCGGGTGTATATGATTCCAATCGTACGTGCACGTAAATAAATCGCGAATTTGCGAAACACGCGCGAGTATCGCGATAAAATATTGAAAACATTTCTCCGCGGGAAAACAATCTCTGACAGCATTGTTATTTACGGCCGTCATGAATAATAAATATATCAGATATTTTAATAATCAATCTTTCCGCACGTGTTGCATTTCGAACAAAACAATGGAAACTTATTTGAAAGAAATTACACACGGTGTAATTTCGATTAAATTACATTCGACACCAAAACTCGCGTCTTTAACGCTCTCTATATCAAAAATCTCTCTACGATTGAAATAAACTTTTGCCGTTCGTAATGCGTGTGTTCCACTCCAACAGGCAAAATAAAAATAGAACATAATACAATTAAAAAAAAAAATATATAACAAACGCAACGAGCGCAACGAGTCTCATCATCAACAATATGTACGCGAAGCGTATGTGGAACGCGCACAGGACTTTGTTGTTGATTCGAATACGCGTATGTATGTAAAATATGCGAGTTGAGGTGTTTTCGCTTGTGCGAGACATCGCCAACGTACGCAAATGAATATTCACATCTATTTTAATGCCGTAAGAGTGTATCCACACACTGTTTACCGACCGAAAGTACACAATGCCGAGAGTTTTCATTCATCGCAACTTGCACATGCAGACTTGAATATCTAGAAAGAACATAAATCGAATTCCGCGGAATATATTAATAACAGCGTGGGATTCTCTCTTCCCCTCTCTCTTTCTCTCTCTCTCTCTCTCTCTCGATATTAATTTCATCAGATGAGACTTTATTTTTTTAAGTCCTATCCGGAGGCAGATTAGAAGATTTCTGAGGCGTTGTCTCAGAAATATTCGCGATATTCGCTTCTCCTCTCTCGTCTGATAATTGAGAAGAAATCCTCTGGCGTGTGTGTATGTGTGTGTGTGTGTGTGTGCGTCACGTTCTCACTCACACTCGCACTCACGCGACGCACTCACGGCCGCGGCAAAAACACCCGGCGACTCGGACTTATAACGCAATTGTGCGACGTTTAATTCGATAAATTAACCTCGGGTCCCAGTCGACGTCGGGGTCTCTATATAGGCCGTAGAAGAGAGAGAGTCGCTCGGCTAAACCGCGGCAGGAAATCTCTTCAATCTGCCCTGATGCGTCTCGTTAACGAGCGTTTGTTTTCTTCCGTCCAGTCCGGTCGATCCTATACCCCCGACGCTTTCTTCGATTCGATCGCTGCCGCCGTGCTATTTAATCTTTTCGCGCTCTTGTATATCATATTAATTATTTTTTTCTTGCATCAATTTGCTCAACTTGTTCCCGTAATGACAAACTTCTCACGCGCGCTACCAGAATTGCAGAAATATAAAATGTACATACAAATTTTTTTTCTCCTCTGACATTTATTTATTTTTTTTTTTTAGAGAGAAAATTTCTCTTTCTCTCAAAGATAAGATTTTTTTTTTACGTGTCTTTTCCTTACTTTTCGTAGTAGAGCGCTATTTCCTTTATCTCTCGGAGAAGCGCGGTACGCGCTCAGTTCTTTTTAGACCGCGGTTTCATCTGGCAAAGTGCTGCTTCATCAGCAAGCTGTTTCGTGCATTTTTTTCTTCGGGCGGAAGGAGAGAAGAGGGGAGAGAGAGAGAGAGAAAGCTTTTCCGCAGTCGCAACTTGAAACTAAAGAAGACTTTCATGATTCAACTTTCAGTCGGTTTCGAGTGTTCAATCACTGATACAATGACGTTCTCTGTGTAGCCGCGGTTGTGGCGAGTATATCCCAAATTATATTTTTGCTTTAAATTGCATAAAAAGTTGCAATTGTGAGACGCGAGAAGTTCGGATTCAACTCAAAGTTAACTTCTCTGGTTGAGATCTGTTTTTGCAATGGCTATTTTTTTTTTTTTTTTTTTTTTTTTTTTAATTTTGCAGACGGATAAAAAAATGACTGAGTTTTACTTCTCTTATATAAAATGTCAATTGAATATAAAGAAAGCCGTGTGTGCGATCTGTACAATTTATACAATAATCGTGGATGAAAAAAGTTTGCGGAAACTTTCATTGCGTTTACACTGCGTTTAATTGTGATCGCAAATTAAATTTTCTGGTTTTGATGGAAATCCAATACGGAAAGAAAACGGATAAATAATTATAGGACAGCGCAGCGGAAGCGACGCAGTGGAACGGGTCTATACAGATAACCCGCCTGTTGCGTCACTTTCGTGTCGCCCGCTCGAGCTAAAGTTCGATGTTGTTGTTGGCGAGACGCGCTAGAAACTTGCTCTTGTTTTACTTTAATAAGCGGATTTTTTGGCAACACACACTTCTGCCAGTTTCTTATCGTCAAACTTTCCTCATTTGTTTTAATAACTAAATCGCCCAGAGATCGCAACAAAGTTCTCCTTAGTATTCAACTGTGTAAGAAAAATAATAAAGACAGTAAGATCCAAGCGCTTACAAGTGCGTGTGAATTATTTTTAAAGTAATTTGTGAAACACGTTGTAATTCGAATTAAATTAAAAACAATCGTTCTTATTCTTTTGTGAATTTCAAAAAATTGATTGCGCGAGAAAACAAATTGTGTTTTATCTTCTCATCTTTATTTGAGAGTGTGTTTTTTCAGACATTAATTCTGCAAAATATTAGAAACTGTTTATATTCCCTTTCGTTAAATTATTTTATGTTTTTTTTTTATAATTTACACGTACATACATTGCAATCTATTGGTGTAGCTAGAAAAAAAACAAAAAAAACGTGGAGTGTTTCTGCGCTATGGAAATAATGTAATTTGATCAATATTTTGCAGAAAAACGTACCATGCGTATTTATTATTCGTTTAATAAGTGCATGCATTTTAATTCGCATTTTTATTCTTTCAAAACAAAAAAACAAACAATTGTGCAACTTTTCTATTTTCTTCATTCTTATTCGTATGACGTACATGCAAAATACGTGTCATGTGTACGAATCGATATTGTTTTGCCTCATATATGTATTTTTTTGCACACAGATTATCTATCTCAATAATACTTGAATCTGAAAAATTTGTCTCTCCAAGAGAGAGAGAGAGAGATAGAAAGAACGCGCGCTGGGGAACGTGGATGTCTCGCTTCTCTCGGGAAAGCAAAGCGATTTATCTCAATCAAAGCTGAAATCTCGGACTGTCTCTTTCTCTCTCGCCCGCCCCGATCGTAGTTAACCGCTTTTGTGAGGGAGGCGGCGCGAATAATAAGAAGAAAATGCGAAATAACATGAAAGCTGCGCGATATTGCGAGCGAAGTGGCGGAAGTGAAGGATATTCGCAAAAAAAACGGGCCGCGCGATGTAAAAATAAAATATATACAATAAACATGTACAATATCGTCTCTATTCGCGCACGATTTGACTCGAAAGAGACTTGCCTCGCAATAAAAGTTCTTTTTCTAAAGAAAATCTATTTCCGAGTTCTTTCTCTCTCTCTCTTTCTCTATCGATTGATCGGCGCTTTGTGCACAAAAGCGCGAGCGCGAGCGCTTTCTTTCCCCCTTGATATCGAACGCGCGAAATAGACAGAATGACTGTACAGCTTTCGGGATGTACAGCGATCCTCCCATTCTTAGAGTCATTCTATGAGAGATCCCCGCCTCGCGGGATTACAAGAATTACAAGTCACCGCGCATTGTATGTCTCTGTCTCTCTCTCTCTCTCTCAATAACGCCAGTATCGATCGAGATCTCGCGCGCGATGCATCACGCGCAAGCGCGGGGTCCTTCTCGAGTTACTTTCTTCCGTAAAGCATAGAGCGAGCGACGGCGACGACGACGACGACGACGATGGTGCATTCGCGCGTGTGACATTACTATACAATGTGGATAAGTCGCGCCACGTCGAAATGATCGAGGGCGTCGATGCATGAGGCCGCGACAGCGTACGCTTGTTGTGGTGATAAACGCGCGCCTGACATACCGGGTGTATATGTCCGACGAATCGCTTCTATCAATAGAACACAATCGAACAACACGGATATTCGAACACTAATGGTAATGGTGAATGTAGCGTTTGATTGTTTATTAAAGATTTGTAAAGAAAATTATTTTTAAATCGCATTAAATTGAATTAAAATTATTGAAATTATTGAAAAAAGTTAATATTTAAGTGCGCGAGTGTGCGAATTTTCTACACAATTGCGCACGTAATATGATACGCAAAGCGTTGAAAAAAATAATTTTTCAATGTAATAAATAAATAAAAAACCATAATCGAAAAGCGTTTACGAGCGTTGAAAAATGCGAGAGAGATATTTTACAACGAAACAATATCGCGATTAGTTTTTCACGGCGATGTGAAAAAAAAAAAAAACTTTGTGCGCTTCGGAAAAATAAACGCTTTGCGCGTTTACTCGCTCGCGGTTTTTCCGAACCAAGTTCGTCTAATACGAAATCCGGCCTAATAATGTTGACGACGGCGTGATGAAGTTTGTCGAGCTGTTTGTCCATCTACCGTGGACATGCTAATTTAGCTCTTTAAGCGCGTTTATTACGACATTTCCTTTATGACCAGCCGCGGAGAAAGAGAGAGAGAGAAATTTTATAATGCGGAAATAACGTAGCAAACTCCAGCGCGAAGTGAAAATCTGTTGCTCCTACGATTTCTGGCGCGAATCACAATCAAATATTCTTCGCTTCGTTTAAAAAATGATAATCGACGAAAAACTTATTCAAAAAATTTGAAAGAATGTAGTTGAATAACGTTATATATTATTTTATAATTTTTTATGTTCATTTTTTGAAAAATGTTAGCGCTGCATTTGCCTATTTTTCGGAGGAAAACTTTTCGCAGTCGATCAAGAAATTTATATTTTGCATTTAAAATATAACGTAAATTATATTTTATATTAACGCGAGCTCCACAACTTTGTTGTAAAAAAAAAAAAAAAATTTCTATCTCTATCTTCCAATACAGCGAAACAAGGAAACCGCACACGAGTTTAATCGCGAGTGAATTATCTGTTTTGTTAGCGAAATCGACGACTTATCTGATACGCGAGACGTCGTACTTGTCGAGGAAGAAAAGAAACAGAGAGACAGAGAGAGAGAAAGAGAGAGGGGAGGTTGAGAGATATTGTCACTTTTTTATCCGCGGAAGCTGTTTCGTGTTCGTTTAACGAACTCACGACCTATCGCTTTTATCTTTGCGCCTTATAGGTCGTCGACGTAACTATGTCGCGCGTGTAGCATGCAAATGAACAGCCGTCAAATGGCATTTTCCATACAGGCGAGCTACTCTACCAGGTAGCCGGTTAGCGCGGGAATGGGAATGTCGGGATTTAAATTAATTTAATACGACAAGTTTATGAAGCGCCTATCGCTCGCCGCGCGATTAAAGAAGCACTTATATACGTACGCAAGAAACTGTCTGTCGGATTTTATGCGTCTGCGATAAATCGTTCGACACAAGTTTGTCACTTGTCCGCGTGCCAATTAACGCACGTCGGCATCGCGTGAATTCGCACGCGTTACGTTCTAATTATCGAACGCTGTTCAAAAACCAATTTGGCCGTAGCGATTAAAATTAAAACGGATATTGTACTACGAAATATGTGCCAAATGCAAATTCTCATTCGCACAAGGTTCTTATTATTTGACCGTAATAACGCACGGAGTTCGTTTAATTGCGGGAAAACAAATTGGAGAAGAGAGAAATTTATTCCGAAAACAATTGTGGAAAAAACTTCAGAGTCAGAAAAAAAAAAAATAATAATTTTGCCTAGAACGTGAGATTAGAAGATACGTGTGTGAGAAAGATTGAAAAGCATCTAAAAAAGACATTTATATGTACGGATGTCAAATTAAATATCTGAAAAAATTAAAACGTTGGAAAAGCTGATCGATATAAGAGCCAATCTTTTCGAGTTTCAAATTTTTTTAATTGTCGAAGTCATTTCCTTCAATTTTTATTGATGTTCCGACGGAACTTCAACAACACGAAATTTAAACGTGTAACATTCGATAATCGTCCGCAAAGACGCGGAGCTTTTGCGACAGCGGTCTGTTGCACGTGCTCTTTCGAAAACACATTATAGCCCGGCAAACGCACACAAGTGACTTATCCGGTTATTCGAACGAACGGCGCCAATTGCTTCCGCTAAGAAGACGAGGTTCTCGATTTTCTCGAAGGCGCGTAATGAACCGTAACAGTCTTCGCGGGATCCGGGATGGAAGAAGAGCACACAGGCAAAGGGAAGAAAAGAAAATGTTCGTGTACTTGGGGGCAGGCCGACCAATAATGCGAGTTCCGCAGCGATCTGCGGTCGACGTATATATATCGATTCGATATTGTCGGTGGTTAGGAAAGCATTCTCACGTATTATATAATAATACATGTATATTATTTTCGAATATAATTCAATTATCGAACTGTAATGTATATTAATTCAAAAATTATTTATTTTTTTATTTTATAATTAATTTATATTAATATTAATTTCTAGGATATTTGACTGGATGACTTAAACGGATTATAAAAGCCGAGAAAGTGCGTTTTGGAAAATTAAACTCTCGAGCACATTTATCGCGTAACACCTCGAATTGCCTAATTGTAAGTTAAATATTTTTGGCTTATTCTTTACTCAGTTTTGAATACCGGCAATGATAAGGCCGTGTGTGCGCGATCTAATTTATGTGTTCACATAAAAAAATTGCCCTGTGCGAAATGCTTCCGGAGATACGAGTCTCAGTCCGCGTTTTAATCGCGTTTGAGAAAAACTTTTGCGCACAAGTGAAAAACGTTCACACGCGCAGTTCGTAAAAAAAAATGATTCCGCCGGGGAAGTGAATATTATTTTCGCACTCGCGGATTTCGCGAGTTTTTTTTTTTTTTTTTTCTAACGTCCTTGGAGATCGGCGATAAATAAAAAAAGCGCGCGCTCTGCTTGTGTGTCTGTCACAGTTTTTTTTTTGTTTTCTTTTCGCCGCGTTTTAAATCATCACCACCGGCTTGATCCTCCCAGGAAGGAGGATCGCTGATTGATGTTATTGTCTTTTGATTCGATCCCGGCCGGGAGGAGTTCGCTCGTCGGATATATTTCGCGATATATAAAAAAGAAAAGGATATAATATTATCCCTTTCTCTCGAAACTCGGCAAATATTACGCGCGCGGAAGACTCGCGCGTTTCTTCCTCCTCCTCCTCCTCCTCGTCTCTTTCACGCACAAAGTGTCGTCTCTTTTGACCGTCTCTCGAGATAATGCTTTGTCAACTGAATATCGTTACATTCGAACACGTTCGAAGACGAAGAAGAAAGGAACTCGAGGGAAAAACTATCTTTATCTATGGATTTCTACGCTTTATTTTTTTCACCAAGTGTTCTTGACATTTTCTACGCGACGCGAAGGAGAAAAATTGAGAGGAGAGAGAAAAAGAGAGAGAAAGAGAGGTGGGTCGTGACGAAATGTACACTTTTTTTTTTTTTTACGTTCTTTATCTCGGAAGGAGCATCTTGCTCATGCGCATCTTGATACACGCGCATACCGCGCGGAACAATCGGTTTCATTCGTTTTACTTTTATAATAACACGTTACGTAAAGTTTTTCAAACGTATCTTCCACGTGAAGAGCAGAGATTCCTCTCTCTCTCTCTCTCTCTCTCTCTCTTTCTGTTCGAGCCTGTGGGAAGAAAGAAAAATGAGTTTGCAAGAAATATGTGCATACATCGGAATACGTAAACGCACGAGATTATATCGATAACTCGTCTTGATATACTATATTTCTGTGTCTGAACTGAATGAACTTTCATTGTATTTCGAACTTTGTTCATACACGCAACTCATTTTCCATGCGAGTGCGCATATATACTATATACTACTACAATATACGTGAGATTTATTGAAGCAGATGCTTGTTTTTTTTTTTTTTTTTTTTTTTTTTTTTTTTATACGCGCAAAGTACGAGTTCGAAGGTGAAATCTCACCTCGGCCGACATCCTCCGCTATATTTCCTCGGAGTATCTCTGATCTACGGCGCGGCGGTGGCGGTAGCTAACAGGAAAAAAAGATCTCCCGCACTTTCGTGGAAATAGCGGGTCAAATTAGAGCTGATGATCCTCTTAGACGTACTTTCTGTATCACTTTTTATTTGTTACTCTCTCTCTGGAGAGAGAGAGAGAGAGAGAAAGAGAGAGAGAGACAAGATATCACGAAAGGATATTCCGCCGTTTTATTTCATCATTGGCGCGGAAATGTCATGTGTGTCGCGCGACGCATATAACTCATGTAGAAAGTAAAATTGTTTAATTTGTAACATAAATGAGAGAGAGAGAGAGAGAGACACAGAAACATTAATGAGAAGAATTAACAACACGAGCAGCGTGAAATCAAATCACGGACTGGCGCAAAAAAATGTTGTTATCGCAATTTAATCAGACGTGACAGTAATAAAACGGGAAATTAATATCGCAATTTAATTAGAGCAAAATAATATCTGTTTTCTCTTTCTCTCTTTCTCCCTCTCTCTTCACACAAACATACGTTTCTTTTAATATCGTATTTTATATATTACTTTATTTCACACACACACACACACATCAAACGTATCGAGATATACACCTTATCTCTCCTCTCTATTCTACGCTGCTAAATTAACAATACCTTTGTCACCGGGCTGGGACATAATATATTAATATCAGTGTACATATTAAATTGCGCTCGCGATAAAGGTGGAATTTAGCAGGAACACATATACGGATGATGGTTTTGACGTGTCCCGTCGTCTCCGCTCGTATCTCATGCTGACAATGCTAATCGCGCGCGTCTCTCTCGCGCGGTGGTTCCACGATCGGCTCTCCCATCGGAGAGCAGAATTTGTCATGTGAGCCCCAACCGACGTGGGCGATACACACACACAGAGAGAGAGAGAGAGAGAGAGAGAGAGAGAAAGAGAGTGAGAGTGCGTGTGTGATCCCGCGCGATGCGTATCGGGCGACGATCGCTTGGGTTTTATAACTGTGTAACCGATCTCTCGTTGTCGTCGTCGTCGTCGTCGAGAGAACGACGACGATGCGACGATACGGCGCGGAACATAGTCGACGGTACTCTCTCGATACATACACGCGCGTGCAATAGTGTAGTGCACGCGTGAGAGTCGCGGTGGCGGCGGTGCACTTGAATAATGCATAAGTTTCACGTAATAAAGCGGTAGACAAGCGGCCCCGTCGACGCAGGTTTCGTCGTTTCGACGAGACGCATAAAAGCGCTTTTACCAGCAGCGTTTGCCGGCAGCTCTTCCCCTTAGCGAGCGCGACCGACGAAAAATCTCTCGGAATATTACGCGCCTTGCAATATCGTTGCGCAGCGAACGACAAGCTTTTATTATACTATATACGTTTACGGCGCGATGCGCTGACATACACGCGAGAAGAAACCGAACGTACGTTGTCGTCGCGAGCAACATTGAAAATGGGAGACACGTACGCGGGTATAGTCTTCCGCGCGGGCGCGTAAACGCGCACGTAAGTACCCACTTACGGTGGTACGCGCGTATTTCAGCGCGATATGTGCAATACGCGCGTATTTTGCATGATATTTCGCGCGCGCAACGTGTAATTCGATGATAATCGACTCGCTTAACGAGCTTTCGAGATTGTAATCGGTTTACGCCGCTCGACATTTACGCCGTGAAAATGGGGGAAAAATAAGGTATCGACACGGATTTACCGCCGTGATATTGTGACAAAACGTTGTTACGCGTTCTCCCGCCGCGCTCGCCGCGGAAAATTCATCATTCCCGCGTTTCCCGAGACGTATGTGACATATAATAATTTTACTCCATTTACGTCCGAAAAATTTGCACGCGCCGCCGTTCATTGGCGTTTCGCCGCTTGCGTCATTGCGATCGCGTGCGCATAGACACACGGTGACCCCAAAATAACGTGACGACACGACGGACGCGGTCGAAGGTCGGCAAACCCTTTCGCGGCTCCGGCGGACGGCGGCGTGCGCGATCGGCGGCGATCTCTCTGCCCGACACAGGGATGTAAAGTCGATAAAAAAAAGCTACATATGTCGATATTCGGCGGAGTCGTTTCGCGGAAATTAGATATCTTGATCGCGAGAACGCGCCAACATTAATTTCTCGGCATTTCGGTTTTATTCCATTAGATCGGCGCGCGATACAGACATGCATTAATAATCCTCCACGTCCAATGTGATCAGAGGAGATATATATATTTGCCGCGCTCGCGAACGAATATGACGACAGAGTACGTTCATCATTTTCGTCCGACGCGCAATTGGGTTTTTCTCTCTCTCTCCTCCTCCCCCGGCTGACTTCGACGACGGTCGATTTGATTTACGTCCGCGATCGAGCCGCGGATTTGTCTCGCGAACAGTTTTGTCATGAAATTCCCACGCGAAAATGGTAATATTCGCGCCATCCGAAATGCGAAAATGTAACGACCATCCGATGCGTGTGCGCGCCCGCCAGTTACAACGCGGTGCGGTGATTTTTGTTGTGTAGACTAGATGCTACCGGGAAGTAGATTGTTTCACGACCCGACTGACAAAGTAAACGCGACAATAGTTTTGGTGTTCATCCAGCGCGCTTTAATTCTTTTTTTTTTTTTGTTTTTTTTACGCAAACGAAAACAAATTTGTCTCTAGATAATTTTTTGTCGGACACACTTTACGAGAGAGGTGTTCTCGATTTCACGAACGCGAGGAAATTACTGAAAAGCCGTAAAATAATTTGTGGACGAGCTATTGATTTTTGCGCGACAGACGATAGTAAAATAGAATTAAAAAAAAAAAAAATGGAATTTTATTTACTTGTATCTCTATTTTTTTTTTTCTAATTGTCTCATAACGATTTGAGATGTTCCGAAATGTTTGCGTTGTAACGTAAGATCGTAACAACGTTTTTTTTTTTACCGTATCCGGTGTAGATCCTGTGCGTTTTCAATATTTAATCGTCGTTCTCGATACTCGTTAAACTATACCAAGCAAAACACCGACAGCAACGAGGTTAAACAAACGTCTTAATTAAATGCGACACTTGTCATCAGACGGTTATGTTAAATCAAGCACGTTTTCCTCCGCGAGGTTCACTCGCGGTGATATCATCCGCGAGATAAAAACAGAAGATGCTGTTTTATCGGAGCCGTCGATCGTTTCGCTCCGTGACGAATCGGTCGTCCGCAAAGAGAAAGAGATTGCCAACCTTCTCCTTTAACCCGAGACAACACAGTCGCGTGGGATATGTATTATTCCAGCGGTATAAAAATGAATAACATTTCGCAAATAATTTCTATTGTTTTATTTATTTTTTCGTTCTTTATTATTTTTATTTGATTTATTTGTTTTTAATTTTTTAAAATAAACAGCAACAAAATCGACAATTTTGTTGTACTGAAATAAAACAAACAGAAATTTTTAATACGCAGTATCTCGTTAAAATAATAATTTTTAAATTGGAGTAACACGCGACTAATTCACGTCCCAATTAAGGCGCACCTAGTCCCGAATTAAAGGGACGAAGAAATCAGGTTTATTTTATTGTAAAAAAAATGTTATTTTATTGAAAAGTGTATATTTGCAAAGTTACACTTTGGATCAAAAATTGTGTGTTAAAACGCGATTAAAGGTAATGCGGTTTTTTTCTGAGAAGAAAAAAAAAACAAATACTTCGGAGAAATAAAATCACAAACAAAGAGTTTGCGGTTACCTAATACAGTCAATCTTTTTACATACCTGTTCAATTATCAAGTACGCGTGCAACGCGTTAAGTAAAACATCGGGTTAAAACGTCCGAGTGCATTTACAGAAATCTCTGAGTGCTTTTCCGTAAATAGCCGGTGTACGGGAACATTAACATAAATACCAACACGCCAACAGTTGGAGAAAGTAAATTACCGGGAGGAAAACAAAATGGCATAAGAAATATATTGACGTTAAGGCGCGCGCGGTGTACACAATTATTTATCGGATTCGAGAACAGGATGCGACCCCTCTCGTGCGTTTAATTGCGAGTGGAGGAAAAAAAATGTGTGGCGCCGCGCTATAAAGGATTGCGAAAACAATGTCGTAACGAGAGCGCGTCGACGTAAATAAATTCATTTGTAAGATTCATTCGGCTGTTTCGTTCGGGCGAAAGTGGGATCGGGGTCACATCCGGAAGTCGCCAAACATTGTCGTAAGAATTTTGTAACGAGACTTGGGAAAGAAAATACTTGCGCTCGTATGCATAGTTCGGCAAAAGTTTCGCCTCCGCAGTCGGAACTTCGTAACGGATGTGGAATTCTATTAAATCGCCCCGCGCAAGTTCTCGCGCGATCAGCGATACGATTGTTTAAGTGAAGTTTTTGGAAAACGATTTCTCTGCGGAAACTATTATTGCGCTACCCCCCAAAAAAGTGTATCAATAACCAATCGCGCAGATATTTTACAGTTACAAAGGTAGGTAAGTGACAAGTAAACGACGACGATATTGTTTTTTCTTCGATTAATCACGAGATTTGACCAAAAAACAGACCTTTGATAAAGATAAATGTTATAAATTACATTTAAAATTTATTCCGTTGGTTCATCATTCCCACAATATAATATGTTTTTTTTTTTTTTTTTTTTTTTTTTTTTTTTTTGGCTGTACAAAATTAATTACCGTAACATCTCGAGTTAAAGAATAAAAAATTAATTACATTCAATAAAAACGTACATATGTGAAAAATTATATATTCAATTAGATATCAGAAACTTCGAAAAAGCAATAGTTATTATTGCCTCGAGCAATAATCGAACTGTACACAATATCGAAATAATAAAAAACATATCACGATATCAATGCAATCTCTTTTTCACGTCGTGTTTATTTTTATTAAATACGTGACGCGAAGACGATATTGACGCGCGATATGTTCTTTCTTTCAACGGGCGATCAAATTTGTAAAAAAAAAAAAAAAAAATTGCGGCGCAATCGTGTCGCATGTACCTGTAACGTCGCAATAAAAATCACTTCCGCACTCCGATCACGAAGACATTGCGACGATGCGACAAACGGGGTCAGAGGGATGAGTCCGCATCGTCGGACGAGGTTGACACCTCAATATTATAGCGCATTTATTTATACGCCCCGTCGTCCATCGTGCGACGCGTGATTTATCGATCTGCGGGGTCGAGCGCAGCGCGAAACGCGCACGTGTTTTTTTTTTTTTTTCCCCCATAGCGCACGCTCGCAGCAAAACCGGTATCGATCTTTGCGGCGACGACGTTTTAAGGGGAATCCTATAAAATTTCGATATTAATCGAAACCGTAAAGTACAACGAGTATCTCGGTCGCCGTTGCTGATCGTCGTCGTCGTCGTCGTCGTCGTTGTTGCGTATATCGCCTGGGCTGTTTTTCTTTCCGTTCGAAATCGCTAACACATCGCATTATTTATAGCGGCGACACCGTACAGTTCGTAGACGCGAGTAAACAGGTCGAAGTTATCGATATCGAGATACAACTGGTAGAAACGCGGGTAAAATGTTCTGTTTTAGTCCTCCTCCCGCTCTTTCCGCTTCTCTTCTCTTCGCCCGCAAGTTTTTACTTTTTTGCTGCGCCGTATCTTACAGTTTGCTTGAAAGCATCTTTATTCAATGGTTACAAAGCGCGCGCGCGCGTGTGTAGAGGTTTTTTATTAATTATGAATAACCCCGTTCGAGAAAGAGTCTCAACATCTCTCTCCCGATATTCCATTGACAATTTATTTTTAACGCGTGTTGTTTCGTTAAAAGCATTAGATCGAATCTTGTCTCTCCGAAAACTCGGGAGTTAATATTGTTTTTTTTTTTTTTTGAAAACGAACAAGTTGAGCTTCAGCTCTCGTTGTTCTTAATAAAATTAATAAAGAGATAATAAAAGATTTGGACGTAACGCGCGAAATTGTTTAAGATGTAAATTACTACACGTGTTGTGATTCGAATTAAATGAAAATTTAAAAAATTCTTACATTGGATGCTTTGCATCTTGTATGTAGAAACAACTTTCACATTATGCCCCCTCTTTATTATTTTCCTTCTCTTAATTTCTTAATTCAACATTCGCGTACTCGGTCTCATTGTTTAAAGACTCTCTCTTCTCTCTTTTTCTTTTATAATTCAGATCGAGTTACCTCGGGATATCTGATTTTATTAACTCTCTCTCTCTCTTTCTCTCTCTCTCTCTCTTTCTCTCTTTCACCCTCGCCTTCGCGACTTGACCATTCGAGAGGAAAATAATCACCGCGGGAATTAGGAGCGGCAGAACCTCGTCCATCATCCTCGTAGCGCCCGACGTCCGGACGCGCGAGCCCTTTTAACGCGTTGCAATTTTGACTTCCGTTCCTTGTGACAGAGAGAGCGAGAAAGAGAAGTGCGCTCTGTGCGCTCCCGCTCTCCCACGCGATTCTAGTTTAATTATCTCGGCCTCGGAGGTCTCTCTCTCTCGCGCGCGCGTTAGAAAAGAAGACGAGTGGGGTAGCAAAGTTTCTGAAAGTCTCTCGCGTTATCTCCTGGCGCGAGATAAGTTGCAAAGCATTGATATGTTTGTTTACAACGGGGGATCCCCCGCTTGTTACCCCATTCTCGACGTCGTTTTTTTTTTCCCTCTCATTTCCTCTGAAATCTCTCCCGAAGCGAAGTCTGTAGCCACGTAACGTAGAAGAGAAGATGAAAAGCCGCGACAAGTCGAGATCTACCTTCGACCTTCCTCTTTCTTTTTGTTTCTTTTTTTTTTTTTTTTTTTTTTTTTTGAACACTCTCTCCTCTGTCGCTTTTTCTGCTGGTTCTTATCGGCGGGCGAAAAAAGAAACGTCGTTACTTCAGATCAAACGAAATTTTATAGCTCTTTGATCAAGTGCGTTATTGCCAAACGATATATCGTCGAGATTTTTTTAACGGGATTATATCCCGCGGTTAGGAAAAATATATCTTTTAACACACACACAGAGAGAGAGAGAGAGAGAGAGAGAGAGAGAGCGAGATAGGGAGAGATAGCTATATAAGCTCGGGTGTGCCACGCGGATTAAACGTGAATTAATTACCTCGAGGGAGCTCAGCACTGAACCGATACAGCTTAGTCTTCTAAGCGCGATGTTGACTTTTTATGGAAGAATAAACTGACAAAGTTGAGAAACATTGAGGCATTCGATCGCTTAGATTAGAAATGTTAATTAATATCATAAATATACGTTTTATAGTTTCAAAAACACTATGATTTTGATAGTAAGTGCAGTTTTTATGAAATCTGTGGATTCTATTTCTTAATTTTTCTCTCTTTCTCTGTTTCTTCCACGTTGTTTTTACATTTTTAATCTATTTTGTTTTATTGACGAACTTTTTTATTGATTATTTGAATTGCACCGATAAAAATAACGTAATTTATTTTTTGAAACATTACATTCTCTCTTTGCAACGAAATTTGCAAACCGATGTACAATGGAACAATGGAACAATGTGGGAAGAATAAAAGTTTGACGCGGCCAAAGCTTCGGGTTTCTCATTAAACGCGAAATCGACAAACTTTGTTCGACAAAAGAAATGTCAATTTCGTCTTGGGAACGGGGGAGGGGTGGGGGGAGGAGGGAGAATGATTTCAAGAGGTCTCCGTGTTCCGCTGTCCGTTTGAAATCGTTTCGATTCCGTACTTCCCGAGGCGTGGAAAATGGATAATTGCCACAATTTCTCTTCCTCTTACTCCCTCGCCCCTTCTCGCTCCTCCTCTTCGTCCCTCTTCGCCCCCGAACGAAAGCGGAAAGCGTCTTCAGAGCGGATCAAACGGAATTTTCGTTGCAACTTTGATTAAAGTGTAATTATTGAGGTCGCCCGAAGGAAGGAATCTCGGGGACTATCTTCTCGGGAAAGAAAATCTTGTTACGAGATTTCGTTCCGAGATACCTGCTCCCGTCTGGTAAGACTCCAATCTCTTCCCTTTCTACTTCTTGACCGAAACCGACAGCGATGTAACAAATTTAAACACCGTAATATTATCGAAACAATATCCGCCATATTTTTGCAACAACTTCTTTTTGTTTGATAATTATTTTAATTAGTTTCTTTTTTTTTTTTTTTTAAACCGTGTCTTTGTCTTTATCATTGCTTTTATCGTGCCTCAAATAATCATGTCAATTAAATCAAATCAACGTAAAATGTTTTTGCAAATAATGAAACGATTATGTAACAAAATCTCGTTTGTATCTTTTTTGTCTTTGTCGACGCTACGTTCTTATAATGATTTTTACGTGTATACGGTAATTATATATACAAGATATAAATACTTAGATAATTAATATACATGGGGCAAAATATGTAATTAATATATGTATATATTAATTATACAATTTGAACGCCGTTCGCTGCCACGCGATTTTATCGCGGAGTTTTTTTCACGTTCTTTTCGGCCGCGAGCGTGTGTTTGCGCGAATTCAATTGCAAATTCTCCGAGTGCGCCGCGCGTGATAAATCGGGGACAGGAGGCGTCATCCCTTTCGTGCTACTTAAACTTGTGGCGCAGCGCCCGTTTCGATATGCCCGCATACGCGAATTGACGCGCCTTGAATTTAATGATCGTCGGTGGCGAATCTGCGGATATCCAGAGCAAGCGGCGGCGGCGGCGGTGCCGTTGCCCGGGTTGCAAACGACATAACGCGTTTAGAGAAGCGCCGCGACGCGTATCGGCGTAATGTGATTCCGCCTGTGGAAATTCCTGAATTTATCGGATCTCCTCATACGTGAGTCCTCCCGCGATCGATCTCGATCTGCGTCAATTGCAATCGCGTTAAAACGCGCGATACCCATTCGCGCGAACGATGATTATGAACTGTCGCGAATTTTCGCGCATCTCAGATGCGACCCGATTGCGATATCGCTCTTGACGATGCGCGCAATATCTTCCGAAGCGTGTTTCCACATACGAGAGTCTCTTATTATAGATTCTGCCGAATGGTTTTTTTTTTTTTTTTTTTTTTTTACTTCGTTTATGAGACAGTATTATTTTTAGATTAGTTCTCTAAAAGCTTTGCGTTTTATTGGAGTGTTGCCTCTTCTCCCGAACGAGCAAATTAAAGTTTTATTTATGTAACGTCGCAACTACTTCGCCGAAGATGAGACAGAATGGATATTATGTAATTTATTGATTAAAGTTAGTACGAGGTAAAACATTTTGTTAAGTGACTCTGTTTCAAGACTATCTGGAACTAATTGAACATATTTTTTTTTATCTAAAAAAAAAAATTTTAAATTAAAAAAGCAAATAGTACGCGAAAAATGACACATAAATGTTCTAATGATCGGACGAGTATTTGCCGGACATTTGTTTAAAAAATAATTTTAACAAAGACATTTTTTTATTAAAGAAATAATTTTAATTGTTTTTTTTTTTTTTTTAGATAGACAATTTCTGAACGCAAATTTCAAGTTTGTCAATACGTAATTTGACGCACAGACGCAGATGAAAAACAAATCTCATGTTACTGAATGCGCGTGACGAAATTCACGCGCGTTGAAATTTATTTTCCGGTTGAGCAAAGAGGAGATTTCGGTCATCTGTCCGGAGCTCGCGTATGTTACAATAATAATACCGGCGACATGACGACAGCCTGCGCGGGCCGGAGGCCCTTTTGTCGGCTCGCGTGGGCGTAGAGGCCGTCTTGGCAACTTCCTCCGCTCCAGAGTGGAAGTGGCCCGGCCACTCCGTCGGGAGGATGTCACAATTAATGCTGACCAGGGCTCGTTAGCACGTTTCCTTTTTCCCTGACTCATATCGCCGATGGCGGCCGCCGCCGTCGTCGAGATATCGGGAGAGTTGAAACACTTTCAAACAGTTTTAAGTAAAAAAAAAAAAAAAACAAAATCACGCCTTTCAGAAACGCGCGCTTCATCTCAATATTTACTACGCGCGTGTTGTTTCTGCAAAAATTCGCGTTTCTGCGTCGCGAAATAAAAACTTGCCGAGTTTATTAATTGTTCGTTAAACTCGCTCGATTGACACACGGTGCACATCAATTAATTAACCGCTTATCTTCGATATATATCCATTTTCGTCGGGCGGACGATACCATTTCTGCGTGGGTGTGTGTGTGTGTGTGTAAATGGCTCGATCCTCGGCGCTATTTAACGTCGTCGTGTCCCAACCGGCGTCATAAATCACAACGAGATAAAGCCTCGTGATATAAGGAACTTCTCGCTCGCGCGCCGGAGCTCTCTCGTACCGGAAACGGGAGTTAAGTCGACACTTCCCACAATATTGGTCACGACTCTCATATATTAATGCGATATCACGCGTCTGCCGGGCGAAGATGATCGAGGAATATAAGTGGTTTTCGACAGACATGAATAATGATCGGATATCATTATTAACGTGGTTTGACTTGGGCTGATGTGTTAAACCGCGCGCAAATTTGGTTTTTGTTTGTACGAGATATTTTGTTGACGTACGTATATAACTTTTCGTATCAGAAATCTGCGCTCAATTTTTTTCACATTACTTCCACCCAAATGTTTTACCCATCGGTCGATCGGTTTAAGATCAAAATCGTAATTAATAAATTCGCAGAAAAAATGAAGGTACAAAATTTCGCGCGCGAAAACGTTTGGTTCTGTTTGATCTTCTTTGTTTTTTAATTTAATTGCGACCTTTTTTGCGCAAAGCCTGTACTATATTTATTACGCGTTTGTTGCGAAATATTATTATTTTTGTTCGAAAGCGACGAAATGCGAATGCGAGCTTGTATTATGGATAGTGTTGGTTAATTTCCTGGCGCACAAATATACGCTAAGCGCGCGCGCGCGCGACTGTGTGACACGTAATGTGCTTATAATCAGCTTACGAGAGCGCTACAAAACGCGATATGACCGAGGGCCGTGCTTACGCGTCATGCTTGTTGGCTCTTGTATTATATTTGTGCGCCTCTCCTCACACGGTGTGGGACTTTAAACGTAACGTAACACGCGGGGGAAAGCTCGACGAGCGTGAATCGACCCTCGCAACTCCGTTGAAACAGAACAAACGAGACTCGCCTCACCGCTAATTAGATCTCGAAAACTGGGTCGCGTCATTCTAGTCCACGTTGAAGAGAAGGGAGGATACGTAGCTCCTCGCCCGCGCAAAAGTTTTTTGGCCAACGTTTCTCTCACTTCCGTTTCCCCTAACGCGGTGCGGAAATTTTCGACACTGTTTTTGCAAAAAAAAAAAAAAAAAGAACAACCTCGAATTTGTGGCTCGCAAATAAGAAGGATTGAGACACCTGTGTGTCGTTCATCGCTGAGACACCTGTGTGTCGTTCATCGTAGATCTGATTTCGACCCTCGTCCTCATTTCCCCAGAGAACGAAGGTTGGAACCAGAGTCCACGTGCGTAGATGCGCATGTGTCTCTGTTGTCCGTAAAACTTTGATGGCGATGAGACAAGCAGAAAATATGAAATACCTTAAAGATAATTAACTCCGGAGGATTTTTTGGCGCTTCAGTACGGCACGTGCTCCCGGAAAATGGCACTGGGAGCGCTTTTGGGGAAAAGTCGCTGAAAAGAGCAGCAAAAATACTGCCACGTCACAGTATATGTACAATAAAAAAATATTAATAATAAAAAAAAAAAAATAGACGTACAATTAAAATGAAATAAATATACAATTAATAAATAAATATGAAAAAAATAAATAAATATACAATTTTGACGAAAAGTTCTCTCCTCTAATTTTGTGAATTTATATTTACTGTAAAATATGTAATTATATCACGTATAGAGCAGAGCAATTACAGAAAATGTGTCTTAAAAATTTTCAAAATATATATATATATAAAGCAGGTGACGTAACAAAATGCTGCTGTGTTTTCTGATACTTTGTTTTTTTTCGAATTCTGCGTATATATTCCGTCCGTTGGTTCTTACGGATCTTGTTTCACTTAGTCACAATTTTAAAATAATTAAATCCACGTAAAATGAAATGTAGCGCGCGAGTACAAACAGTACAACAAAATACTGAAAAATTTTATATACGAGAAAGAGAGAGAGAGAGAGAGAGAGAGAGAGAGAGAGAGAGAGAGAAAAAGAATTGTAATCATGGTTTGTGATGAATAGAAACCGACGTTTTCCAGCAAGCTGACGCAAATGTGTGAGGAGCGTGCTACACGTGTTCGCAAGTTGCGGCCTTTATAATGAAACGCATTTGTTTCACGGAAATTTCTCCGAAGAGCGAAACGCACCAATTTCGCGGCGGGTTTGATAGGGGAGTTATTATCTGATTCGCATTTATCAATGGCACTGATTGGTTGTACTAATTACTGTCCGTTCTCTGTCTATTTCTCGTCAAATTTTTTTAAACTGCATTTTTTTTTTTTTTCAACGCAAATACTTGATATTTTTCATACAAGTATTGCGGGTGCGCGCGCAAGTTTCAAGTTCAAATTTTTCCGCAAGGTTTAAATCTCAGAAATTATTGTTCTGTTAATTACGTGCGTTCGCACATTCTTGAAACGCGCTTTAAATTTCACATTTAAATAAATTTTAAAAAAGTTAATAGGAAAAGAGAAGCACATGCAGCAGGAAGAAATTATTATTGACGCAGTTAGGATTGCGGTGGTTTAACTGCCACGGCACGAGCCAATTTGACGCGATGACAAATGACAGTTCGTGGAATGTCCGACCGTAGTTTGCGCGCCGTGCTTCTTTATCGATTTCACAATGCGACATCTATTTTTATGAAGTTTTCCGTTTACAGGGCGACGAGTAAACAGAGCGGAGGACGTTTATAAATTATTGCGACTTTACCATTTATTTGCGCGAACGTGTATCCTTTTCTACTCAAATCAAATGTTTTTTTAAATCACCTTTCCCCAAACTTTTTTTTTTTTTTTTTTTATTTCTTTACATCGAGAATTGCGCACGCGGAGATTTCTTTACGCGCGTAACTACCGATTGATCGGGAGGAAATTATTCGAGTTTTCAATTTCTCGTTATTTCACCCGATGAATGGCACAATAAATCGCAATTGAATTGCGAATCCTTCATTACTCCGCAATTTGTTTTCTTCTCTCTTTTTTTTTTTTGGCCAAATTAAGTACGTTGCGCGAATATGTATTATTATCGTTTATTGCGGATGTACGAGGTAACTGCAATTATTTCGCGAAATTTAAATAGATTTTTATCGATAGGTGAATTGAATCGCGCGCACGTGGTCGAGTTAATCTCCGATGCGCGCGATACATGTATTTTTCTCTTTTTGCTCCCCGGAACAGGAAGAAAAGAATACATATTCAATAAAATCTACCGCAATCACGTCGATCCGAAAAAAATATACGCGTTTTTCATTACGCGACCCGTAGCAGCAGTTTTAAAAATCGCGTTTTTTTCTCTCGGATTTGTTTGTTTTTTTTTTTTTTGCTAACTAAATTGCCTTTATGATACGACCGGAAGTGAGCTATTTTCCGCGGAGGCAAAAAAAAAAAAAAAAAAAACTCGCACTCGTGCAACTTGCCAACACGTAAATAGCTTTCTCGTTACATCGCGTATTACGGAATCTAATCTTCCTTATTTTTGTTCCGCGTTTTTATTCGCAATTTGTATTCAACATTTTGCTCGGAAAATTGTCGCGCGTTTTCCTTGCGGAATTGCGTCGCATTTTCTACGAAACAATAATAATTCTTCTCGATGCGTTTTAGAACGCTAGCAGATGTTGCAATTTCGCGTTTACGTTGTTTGCGGGCAATATAGTAAAACAAAATGTTCACAGAAAAAAAATAACGCGCGCAAGTTCTGCGGGTAGTATCAAATAAATTGTTATAAACAAATAAACAAATTGTACAGCTCGTATTCAACTGTAATAAGAAAAATAACAAACCAGATCGTATTACCAAGAGCCAAGCCACGTGCAAAACCTAGTATTTTTTATAGTTTTATTTTTTTTTTGTATTTTTTATATTTTTCCGACATTGTCGGAGGTAGAAGTTTAATGTAGAAACGCACATATATAATTCGAATTAAATTGTAAAAATCTATATCGGAATCTTCTGGTTTGCATCTTGTGTACAGAAATAATTTTGTTTCACTCTCTTGTGAATGTGGTTTAGAAAAAAAAACCGTTGCGCAAAAAAAAAAAAACATTCTGACTATCAGGAGTTAATAATTTGATACGCTATTTTCTCAGAAACAAATTAACGATCGCGCTATATTAGTTGACGCCGTGGCACACACACACACACACGTAATAACACATTACATAATGAAGCAATTTCAAACTTTCCTGAATGCATTTATATTCAACCGGGATATTTGTTGTGTACGCGGAGAATGCAGCGTCATCATCGGCGGAGTTGCACGTTTATTATGTATATCGCTACAATATGTAGCCCCGCGAAACTCGCGGCCGCTCGCCGAAAAGTCGATCGCCTTTAACGACACGTTGATCCCTCACGACGAACCCTCGACCGCGACGTACGCATATTATCGATTGCGGTCACTTACCGCAAGTACACGGCGCAGGCGTAAAACTGAGACCCGCGGCTGTTAATCGCAAAGTCGCGTTTTGTTTTTTTTGTTTTTTTTTGAAAACAAATTAAAAGACTGTCTGCCTCGAAATTGAAGCTGGAAATTCGCGAGATCATTAGCAAGAGTGAAATAACTAACCGTATCTCATCGCGATAAATCTCGTTCAGAGCGACCGGATATACATATATATATCTACACCGGACGCATGTACGTTCTCGCGAAAAAAATTTCATTATCAGCGAAACGAATTTATTTGTCGCGTGAAAAACCTACTATTGTTGTGTTTTTTTTTCTCGTTTTGCTCTCGCATGTTTTACAGCTCGACGAAATAAAACACACTTGTTGAGAGAGTAATTTGACTGTCATAATTATTATTGTTTATATAAAAACGATATGATTTTTTCTCTTCGAGTGCAAAAATCTCTGTTCGGAGTGCTCGACAATCCTTCGTCAGAAGAATCGCGATGAGCGTTTTATTCGCAATAAAATTTTCTCTGCTTTCTCTCTCTCTTTCTATTTGATTCTTTTCCTCATGTATTTTTAAGTTCTTTCCAAGTCACGAAAAGAAACGACCTCCTATATCCTCTCGTAAGCGGCGCGCGAACTCTTTTTACGACGGACCCCGCGCGTTCCCCCGGCGGCGCGTTTACATCGCGAACGCTGATTGGTTTAGGGCTTTTCCCTGTCCCGACCTCGACCCTACCGTCAATGCATATCCGGTACACCTCATTCGATTATGTCTCGCGTGCGTCTTGCCGCGTTATCACGTATGAAACTGACTAGTGCAATCCAATTATCGTCTTGACGGCGTCACGACAGATCTCGCTCGCCCGGATTTTATTCAGCTTTTATACGTTACGAGGCATCGTCGTCGTCGTCGTCGCGCCGAGAGCTTAGAAACAACAGGCGAGATATGTTTGTCGATCGATGCAAGCTCAGAACGGTGAACACCCAAGTGTTGTATTTTTTATCACGCATGTATAATCGCGTACATGCAATTGTACGCGTTGCGCAATTTTCTGAGC
The DNA here is from genome assembly GCA_014825475.1 of Pseudomyrmex flavicornis. Classification (NCBI taxonomy): domain Eukaryota; kingdom Metazoa; phylum Arthropoda; class Insecta; order Hymenoptera; family Formicidae; genus Pseudomyrmex; species Pseudomyrmex flavicornis. Next base: position 25,509 of record QVNW01002622.1, read on the forward strand.
AAATTAATTCCCACGTGTGGGAATTAATTTCATATACGGAACTTTTTCATTTATAAGTTTAAATAATTCGAGAAATATATTAATAAATAATAAAAAATATTTAGCAATAAATAGACATGTATGGCATTAAATAATTAGAGAAATATAATGTTAAAATATTAACACACGTATATTCTTTGCACCGTCATTAAAAAATTAAAACGCATTAAAAAAATTAAAACATTAAAAGATTTAGTTCTGTTTCTTTTATAGTCATAGTAATATATTGTATTGTGCTCATAAAGTGTAATTTATTTAAGTAGTTTTTTAATATTGTATTGGTCACAATAGTGTCTTTCGATATTACATTATTAATTAAATATGACATTAAATTAATTAGTTCGGACTGAAAATTTGTCATACGTTTGTCGTGAAAACATCGAGTCCGAGTATCGAATAAAAATGCGTTTTAAACATAATTAAATTCGAGATAACTCGCATATCTTGATAGAAAGTCGATACTCGCTTCTATAACTGCTAGTATAGTTTTAATATCTCGCAATATGTAAGCAATAAAAAACGCGACGCTCTGAGAATTCACGAAGATATGTCATAAATTGGTATCGGCTATATCGCGACTTCTAATTTTCACCGGCGACCTTGGGCAAAGAAATCGTAAATTTTTCACACGCCCACGTGTTCTATCTGGGTGTGGCAGGCGCGACGAGAGAGGAAACAGATGGACGGCTGGAAGGAACAGCGATTTGTCTTTGTGAGACAAAAGTTTTCTTGTTTTTTTTTTCGCATTTCTCTCTCCCACCATTGCAACGCCTCGAAAATCTCGCGCGCGTCCATTGTCTTTTTTTTTTTTTATCACAACCACATGAAAAGTATATGCTCTTATATTCCTCAATCTTCTGGATACGAACATCTCCGTCGAAACTTGCAAGATATACGTGAGATAGCGTCTCTGGGAAAGTATTTCGTTAAAAAAAAAAACCCCGAGATTGGTCAAAAATCAAGTACAAACGTTCGAATTTAGTTGAGAATTTTTTCATTTTGTTTCCGCGAATTTCCGATTTTGAAAATTTGTTAATTAGAGAAATGAGAAAGACGAAACTCTGTATCAAATATCAAATTTTTTTGTTGATGCAAAATTCAATTGGCGAATTGCAGAGCGCATTTTTTTTTTTTTTTTTTTTTTCACGACGCATTTCACTTCGCGCGTAACTACGCGGATTTTTGGGATTCCGACACGGCAGCAAACGCAACCCATACTTTGCGTTACTGTGTGTTGCCGGGGAAAGTCCGCGAACGTACCCTGCAATCAGATCACTTTCGCCCGACCGAATTCAAAGCGGATAAATACTTTTATTTCGGCGCAGGTGCACGCGTTCTGCTTTTGTGACGTGCCGCGTTTACCTGTAATTACGTTAATGCACGTATTTTCACCCCCATTATATCCGACACTTTCTCGACAAGACTATCGATTGCGAGAAAACCGTGACGTTGTACACGCGTGACTTTAAGCGGATGTTAATTTAACAAAATATCAAACTAAACATCAAATAACCCACTGTTAAGTTGATTAAATTAATTAAGTAACTGACAACCGAGCCAACGCGGCTCTTGATGCGCGATATATTTATATTTGTTTAAACAAATGTAAATATGTTTCGTCAAGCCGAAACCGGAAAATTTTTCTTCGCGATCAAATGTATAAAACGTTGATGTGCTTCAACCGCTTAGCAGCATCTGGTTCATCAACGTTGGCTCACTTACTTAATTAATTTTATAAGTTTCTTGATTGATTGACTCGAGTCTTACGTTAATTTAATGTTAAATGTACAATATTAGAAATGAAAGAAGTAAGTGCAATTTAATATAAATTTTTTTTAACATTTCTGCGTTACGCAAATGCTTTTTGCAACAATCTCGCGCAGGTGTTGAATTAAAACTGGGTTATTTTTTCTACTTCCGAGAACTCTGCGAAACAGAGAGGATTACAAAAAAAAAAAAAAAAAAAAATTGTGGCGCTCCACTTCACATTTTCATTAACGAGCTGTGTATTAATTTGCCGTTGCAGAATGGACCATGAGGAAACGCGGCACCGGCTGGTAGAAGACGAGCAGTCGGCCGCGCTTGTACCGTATCGTCGATCGCCGTTGTCGACGCGTTTCCGATACATCCAGAGCGAGCGGCAGGTGTCGCGCGTGACAGATACGAGCTCGACAGGTGTGATAATCGGGGGTGGCCCGGTCATTGCCGCCGCCGGGCCGGCGATGCGACGATGAGCTCGCCGAGGGTGCTGCTACCCCTCCACACCCGACCAAAGGTGAGAGATCTCGTTAATTACATTCGAATCTGTTTTTTTCTTTCTTTTTTCAAGAAAAAGTGGCTACTTCGCTCGCGATTTAAGATCCGCTATTTTTGCCAGACCGTGGCCGAGTATAATTTTAACTACCCCTTTCGCGAGAATATCTCAATTCGTTGAATGTTTGACGAACTTATAGAGAGTATTCGGCGAGCGTTCGGAAAAACAATATGTCATTTTTCTTTCGGAAAATTGAATAGTCGGATATTCGTTATTATTTTCTGTCGATACAAGCTGCGACGGTTCAAAAGCAATTTAATGAACCCGAGGGCTGTGGAAAATATCGCAACGATTATATCAAACTTTTTAATCGATGTGTCGTGGTCTCTCAACAACTGTTTTTTCGCGCAACCATAAGACAATGAACGTACGAAAAGCGCATCTAAGGTCGCGTCGCGATGCGAAAATTGAAGAATCGCGACGGGGGACAAAAGATCTATTGTTAGGTTGGAGTGGCGGTGGCCTTTTGAGTGGCCTAAAATCTCCCTCAACTTTGCACAGCCCCGCGAAGTAGCAAGGCCGGGTAGTCTCGGAAATTGCAGCAACAGCGAGGCCGAACGACGAGGAGCGGCAGGCGGTTCAAGGCCGAAACTATCCGCGTGGCCATGGACCACGAAGCGAAGAACGGAACCAGCAGCCACGAGGAATACACCAATATCCACTTCATCGTCGGCGACCGCACGGAAACTTACACTTACAAGGCGAACCAGGTCACGGACATGGAACTCAAGGGTGAGTGGACTCTTGCTTTCACCTCGTGTTGGCGCGAAACTAGTTTCATTGACTTTTCCGCCGTCTATCGACTCAAGCTTCTTAATTTATTCAAAATACTTTTCTTCTATAAAAAAAAAATTTACGGTCGAAACAATGAAGTAACTTTTTTTTTGGTAGATTTATATTGACGCGAAAGTACGGAGAAGTGTTTAATTATGTACAGTTTTATTAGCAATTTTACGAAATCAAATCGCAATTAACATGTTTACTTTGTAAAGTCACGGACGATCGCGTGGAAATACTACATTTAAATTTTATCATTCGCGTTTTATTTGATTTTAATTAAAATCCACGCGGAAACGTTGCGCTGAGATTTGGGACTGTTGTTTTTTTTTTTTTATTTTTTTTTTATTTATCAACCGTGCAACACGTTAATAACAGCGAGAGGTGTTTTCATCATCGAAAGATCGATAGATTTGACCAACACACACACACACACATACACAATAAGATTCATCGTCCCGGGAGCATTCAATTTATCAGCGGTCTGATTGAATCGCGCGCGAGAAACAGCGTTTTCGCAAAGTTAGAAGCGTCCATTAATCTTTTCCGCGGCAGAGATACTTTATCCGGGTCGTCGAATATTTTGCCGCCCTGTATATATACGGCGTCTCTCCGGAACTTTTCACTCGGGCTTTATGGTCGTGCGAGGTGTACTTCGCGGTCGTGAAAGAGCTCTTGGTCGTAGGAGAAAGGCTTTTGCGCTCCTCTCCGGCGAACGAGAATATATATTTGACGTTCGCAGGATTTAACCAATTATCGATCGCGACACGACGCGCCGCGGCACCAGCCAAGTCCCCGTGGCCGGGACTTTTACGCTTTTTCGTCGTCCACATCGCCCGATATATGAAAGCTTTCCCTTCCGAAAGCACTACCGAAATTATGTTTGCACACACTTCACCTTCGTATCGTGACCTATCGAGCGGACCGACGTCGACATCGTTTTCTCTCGGCTCGATCGAGTAGCCGTCTCTCTT
>QVNW01002622.1:29662-86849 GCA_014825475.1 Pseudomyrmex flavicornis
AAAAAAAAAAAAAAAAAAAAAAAAAAGCAGACAAACCAATCGAACAGTTTTTAATTTTAATATAATTTATTTTTATAAAGTAAATTATATAAAATAATTTTATTGTTATTCGCAATATCATTTTTATTATTTTTATAATTATAAAATTACGTATTTATCTATTAATTATTTTTATCAACATTATATATATTCGCAATAATGTTTGACCTTCCCCTAATTACAAATCAAATATTTAACGGTCTAATTAAGTCTTGTAATATATTACTTGTTTTACAATGAAATCTATCGCCAATTTAAATTATTAAAACATAATATATATGTATCTCTCTTTGCGCATACGCGATATAATTTATACATTTGTTAATATACGTATTATTAGCGCACCGGCATATATATATATATATATATGTATCTTGGTTGGCAGTTCACAACGAACTATCGGAAATACAATATTCCGATTTTCCGTAATGTCAATATATTTATTCGCGCGTGCCTAAACGCGCGCCTGATAATTGCCCGCCAAGCAAAATGGACGACGACGGTATTACGCAAGTTTAACGACGTATTACTTGAACCAGGCTGCATTACGTAATTAAAATTCTAACACGCAGTTACAATGTGTGCACTCGTGTACGCCAGTTAAGGGAAACGAGGCTTTGTCAGCAAATGATGTTACGAGAGCGGTTACACGAGCGATACAAAGTCATACTACACAACGGCGGACAAGTCTTGTCATTGAGACCTTATCCTATCTCCGATCCGTTGTGTCGGTTTCGCCCCCTTCCCCTCCCCTCTCCCCTAGCTTTCCAGTCCCTTTAACTTCGCTGTTTGACACTCGGCAAGTCGAGAGCCAACTCGCGCTCCGTTAAACTTTCCATTTAAAACTCCGAGCGCGTAACTTGGAACTGATGCAATATATATATATATATATATATATATGCGAACCGCGTTTTGTCGCGTAAACTTTTGCCGAACTATGGATTATTACACGCCGCGCTAAAACAAAAAAAAAAAAAAACAAAAGCGACCATTGTTTCAATGTCGATGCGGCAAGTAATAATTTTAAGAAGATATTACTCGCGCGTTGTCTTACAAGCGAGAATGTCGCCTGTGTGGAAAAACTTTGTGTTAAAATTGTGAGAAACATTAATCAAAATTATTTGTTGGCTTTTAAATAATTTAAATTTTTACATCTATACAACAAATTACATTTATATGCAACAAAAAGACCATTGAGAATACTACGTATATTAGGTTTGTGAAAAATCAGTAGCTATGAAAATTTAATAAATTAAAAAGAGAAACGGAGTCAAGGACTCAGCGTGTATATATAATAATAATAATAATAATAATAATAATAATAAAGACAGATTTATACAGAGTTTTGTTGAAAAAAAGTAAACTTGTCTACGACATCCGCGCTGAGTCCTCGTTGACTTTCTTTCTCGTCCTAATTTATGAAATTTCAATAGCTACTGATTTTTCACAAACTTAATATTGCAGTTTTCATCGTAGGTTTTTTTTTGTTATACTTGTAATCGCTTCACTCAGTTATACTTTTTCAACAGAGTTGCGCTCTCGCAAAATTGTTACACGACCATTGTTATATGCGTTATTGTTATGACGGTTCGTATTTTCCCAGGATGCAATGAGAGCCATCAGGTTCGAACCGTGGAACGTTCCGCCGTGGTCGTCCTCGTTTTCCTTATCGCAGTTGCTTCCACTTAACTAAAAAGCCTTTTAACGAGGCCAGCTATGCGAAAAATGTGTGCCGCGAGGATGCCACGCAACCGATCGATACCCCATCGTTAGGGGGTTGAAGTTGCTCCGTTTTTCGTTCCGAGAATAAGAATTTCTCGACTTGCGAAGTGCGGAAAATACACATGTCCTTCCTCCCTCTCTCTCTCTCTCGCTCCTTCGAGATACCAGAATGAGGTTTTTCCGATAATTATTCATCGAGCTATGTCGGCGAGCGGCGAATAGCTTCGCGGAAGAAAAAGAAGAAAGAAAAAAACACACGATGTTGCGAAAGTAGTTATAACAAAAATGAAGGAAACTTCTCTCTCGTTGCACAGCCGTGCAACTTTTTGTTAGCCGGAACATGAAAACGTGTCGAGTTTTTTTTTTTTTTTTTTTTTTTTTTTTTTTTTTTCCCGAAGGGGACTGTTAAAACAAAGCTGACCCTTGAAAAAATCAAATGTTCTATTTGACGCAGTTTTTCCGAGATTCTGTCTCGCGCAACGATGGATGACCAAACACGTTGCCCGACACGTGCGAACGATCGCTTTCGGCTCTTCTATCGATTAAAACAGGAATTGCGAGCGCGGCGGCTCGCCGGACGCGAGGTCCGTGTTTATTTCTGAACTGCTCCGATCCTGAAATAGAACAACGCGAAACAATATGAAGTAAGAGCACAAAAAAAAAAAGACTCTAAGTTTAACGAACTAAATAAAGGTACAAAAGTGAAGACGATGTTGTTAAAAGCAAAACAACACGCGATCGACAACTCTCGCAAAACATTTTTTTTTTTTTATCTCTTGTCTGTCATAAGTGAATTTTTTTTTTTTTTAAACTTTTATCACGTATAAAAAAGCCAACCATGTTTTTCAAGTTTTGCGCGCTCTTCTATTCTCGCATCGAGAACAGCGTGACTGCGTTTTGTTGCAAATCGCGGACCTGATTGGCCATTAGAAACTTCGCGAGACGCGAACTCTTATGTCTTCTTCTCGTTACAAACAATTTGTCTTGCGTCATTTCTTCTGACGTTTTTTGCTACGACCAACACGTGGTCGTCGTTTTGTTACACGACATGCGCAAGCTTTCGTTATCGTCTCGTCTCATTATCCGAGACGAGAAATTAATATCGGATGCCGTCATTATATTCTCTTGTTACAACGAGATTGTTGTACGCGATCCGAAGTCGCAGACATTGCGAGACGCGACGCGACGCGCTGCTGCTGCTGCTGCATCTCGTCTCGCGACGCGAACAATCTTGAAATTTCACTCACCGCCCGACAGATAAATCTCTTCGTTATCTTTGGAAAAATAATAATTGAATGCAATCCTTCATCTTTTTCTTGAAGCGCGTCTACGAACGCAAACTCAATCATCGAAAAGAACGCGAACAATTGCTCATTTTTCTTTGACAAGTTTCCGCTCTCGGGAAATATTGCTTGCACGAATTTTTTCGGTTTTCGAGCAACTCTTTCGCCACTTCGTGAAGCGGGCACAACCTTAACACACGCGTAATGAGGTGCATTTACGCATTTATCTGATGCAACACGCGGCCTCTACATGCACAGACACAAATATCGATTGTTGGGGCCGAGGCTCTAACGTGTGTCCGCGACTCTCCACCTGCTCCATCAACTCACGTCCATTTTACGCTCCCGAGCGAGATAATATCGCGTGAATTTTGCCAAGATTATTTAATTTTGAATTAAATATCTTTTTTCTCAAGACGCGGAAGTTAGAATATCTATGTTGCAGTTTGATGATGATAAAAATCTATCGAGTATTTTTCCGAAAATAAGGAAACGAATGCAACAAGTATGTAAAAAGCAACAAACATGTTACGTCACTTGACTTGCGTTTTGTCGTTTTTCTTTTTTTTTTTTTCACAAATTGAAAATTAGGTTGGTATTGTCACGACGTTCTCTTTCCGAAAAAAAAAAGAAGCTCTCTTTGTTTTTTCCAAGTAGAAAGAACCATTTTTTCTCCGACGATTTACTTCGAGCCCGCGCAGAGCTTCTTCTCCTCCGCGGTGCATAAATAAAATTATGCAGTTTAATTACGACGAAAGGCGAAATGAGAAATTGTGGGGAGTTGTGAAAAATTGCTGCGTTTGAATATGAGTTACTCAGAAAGAGAGGAGAGAAGAGGAGAAAAGTTGCTCTCTCCCTCTCCAACATGTATATAAAAAAATTTTCTTCTGCTTCTTTGTGCATTTGTTTTCATTTCCGCGCTCCGACACACGACGGACGTCGGTTTATTCGCGCGAATCGCCGACGGTGGAAGATTTTCCACCGTCGTCGTCACCAGAACGAACGAAATCCGAACGAAGTGCCGGAAATCGAGTGCCGCGCTCGAGTTATCGGCGGCGGAACCGCTTCCGGGATTCGCTTCCGGAATGCGCGAGATGAAGTGCGAACTCGCGCAGCACGACACCTATTTGCAGGAATCTCGTTTTTTCCTCTTTTTCCCTTCCTCCCTCCCCCCTGTGCAATCGCGCAGACGCGTCTCAATTTGCTCGAGTCGAGAGTTTATTTCGCGCGCGTCGAAGAAGAAAGCAATGTGTGGGTTTTTTTTTCGCTGCTTGTCACTGAATGTAATTTATTTGTCAGTTACGCGAACTAACGAAAGAAACGATTTTGCATTGGGATTTGCTGGGAATTATCAAAGAATTGTAAAGGATTCGAGCTTATGTTGAGGACTGTGCGAGCCTGGGTTATAAAACGGGACTGAAATTTAACATCACAATTAAGGCATTTCATTCACCGTTGTTCTTGACTAAAGTCTTTTTAGTGCGCGATTACAATTGACAAAGAGACTAGTAGGTACTCTCTTGTGTTTGCCGGCAGTTCGTTCACGCAAAAAGCACGTGGCAGTGCACCGAGAGCACACGTGTTTACAGCCGTTGCTGTGAACATATATTCTGGAAAATTTCTTACAGGATCGAATGAAATCTCTCTCTCCCTCTCTCTTTCTCTTTACGGACTTGTGATTTTATTGAACGTACAATATGTCAGCGACGACGTCTCGAACAAACGCCTTCCGACGTGCGATATGGCGCGTCCTACTCCTCGCCCCAATGATATTGGCCTCAACAAAATAATGAATAAATTGAGCGTGGGTTACAATAAAAATATAATCGTCCGCCGTATATCCATGATTCATGATTCATTATCCTGTTACTGTCAATGAACGGTTCAGAAGTTAGCTCGCCCCCCACTGGTTCCGTCGTCGTGTCGCACCCTTCCTTCGCGCGCAAGTACATTGTACACACGTATTGTGTGCACGCTTCATTTCGCTCCGCGTCGTGCGAATCTGCGAGCAGATTTCGTTGCGCGTTCAACTCGTCATGAGGCTCCGACACACAATCCTTTGTTCGAGCTCCGCGAATTTCCCCTAACGTAAATTTTCGTAATAAAATTCGCGCGACGCGGGAAAAAAAAAAAAAGATTTTCATTATTATTCGTGGAGAGGTGAAAATTTATGTGTTCAAATATTGCGAAACATTTTACGATTTAATTTATATAATTTAAATATGTACAATATATTTATTTAAATATATATAAGTAACATATTTAATTTATATATATATTAATTATAATTACATTTAATTTGTGTATATGATATTTGCGTATAAAATAATAAAAGTTCATGTGAAACACGGTAAGATAAAAAGATCTCATTATGCGAGAGGCAACGCAACTCATGATGTTTCGCGAATTCTCCATAGAGAGAGGATATTTGAATACGTATCTCTCCTCTCATGTACGGTGTATATATTTTTTTTTTTTTTTTTTTTTTTTTTGTTTAAAACGTAATTTTACTTGAACTTGCGCTGTGTTGGATACAGGACGATTATGTTAATGTTAAGCTTTGGCAAACAAATAATATAAAAGATGTTGATCAAATTGTTAAAAATGAGAGAGAGAAAGAGAGAGAGAAAAATATTTATATATTTTTAAATAATATGTACGGGATTTTCATTCTACACGATGTGTGTTACGTTTTTAATAACAAAGAAAAGTTGTTTATAATAATTACTGGGCGAAAAAAACAGTGTGTTCTTGGTAATTAATTTGTGCTACACTAATTGAATTAATTGCGCGGAATCGTGCGTTTCGCGAAAACTTTGTTACGGGATGCAGAAAATGTGATTAAAATCGAGTTGTTATTAAATAATTGTCAGAAAATTATTGCGTGCGTGTATTTTCGTCTATAAAGTGTATTAAATTATATAAAAGATACGCAAAGGAGTTCTGACGTTAATAATATACATATACGAATGTAAAATTGAAGTATGTCATTTTGAGAGAACGTTTCACGTATAATAACGATTCTGTGCATTTTACATTGGATCTAAATTTTTCTACAACTTTTTTTATGATCAAAGTGAAATATTTCAATGGATTGTCGCGCAATTTATTTTCTCCACTTCTCCACAACAATCGTAGATTCTTTTTTCGCGAGTTTCTGTCTTGCACGAAAGATTGGAGGTTTTTTTTTCTCTCGTACACATTTCCAAATATACAAAAGTTCTCTTGTACGCAACGCTGACGCTATTGATACCGCACGATCTAATTATGGCACAGTTGACGATTCGGGGGACGGCCAATCGGTCGTTTCTGAATTGCGAAGGGTGCTCGAAGCGCTCTCCACGTCTCTCGGTCGTCTCTCGGTCAAGCATCGCTTCTCGAAGTCGATCTCGGCTCGACGAATGATGTAGCGTTTGATGAAAGTTCACCTGCAAAATTCTTACAACTCGTTAACCAACCCCCGGACGATCTCTCCCGCGACCTTTGCTTACACCGCGCTCACCCAAGTCTAATTTAAGACTCATTCGCGTTCAACCTTTCGTCGAAGATGCCTCGCGCGCGAGGCATTCACGTGGCTAAAGTGGCTTGAATTTCTCCAACTCTCTAATGGACGGGAGTGATGTTCGCGCTTGTGTGCGGAGGTTCCGAAAGTCCCAGAATTATTGATTACCGCTTAGGAAATACATCGTCGCTTGTCGTTCTTCTCTTGAACACATCAAAAGGATTTAACCTTTTACTTGTGTGGAAACGCGCATTTAATAATACGCGAACTATGTAAAATTCGAGTGAGACACACGTAACTTTCTAAAAGTGTTTTTATTGTTCTTTTTTATTGTTTAGAAAAGATGCACACAAATAGATACGTGTTTGTGTACGTAGAAAGTGAGATTTGAAACAAAACGTTTTTAAAAAATTGTGCGCTCGCGCGCGTTTGTGTTTGTAAAATAAATTGTCATATTTATTTGTTTTTTATGTTACCATCAAGATTATTATGTAGAATATTTCATACACACGTACACACAACATACTTTATATCTATTTTTTTTGCAAATATATGAAGACGGGAATTATTCGCAAAGTTTGCTCTCGAGATACAAAAAAAAAAAAAAAAAAAAAAAAAAAAAAATGAAGATATAAGTTTCCGCGATTAGTGAACGAAACCTAAACTTCTTCGTTTGTTTATTTGCGTAATCCGGGCACGTTTATGGTCCTTCATCGAGGTGGATATTTCGTGAAAGAACTTTCGCAAAAGGACTTATTCGGGATATCTCGGTTTAACCCCTCCCAAAGCACCCGAAGAATTCCGAAATTGTGATAAAGTCGATATTAATCTTTTTGTATAATTCACGTTGGTCTCGGAAGTTGATGCATTTTTATTTAGCTCTTTATTTTTAGTTTGATATAAAATACAGTGCTAAGAGATCATTTTTCAATTGTTTAGCCAAAATCGAACAAATGATGTTAACAAATTAAATATTTATTCTTATAACACACACACACATTTTTTCTCTTTCTCTTAACGTTTTTGCACCTAACTTGTGCTTTTTTTCTCATTGCCGATAATATTTCAAAAAATATAAATTACAAAATATGAAATATAATAAAATACAATTATACAAACTACAAATTATAAAATATAAAATATAAATTAAAACATAATTAAATCGAATGTCATGAACATAAAACAAGCTTACACAAAGCACATATTTTTATTAAAAACTTCAACATATACATCCTTAAATAACAATATATGTATATGTATGTAATATAGTATGTAATAACATATAATTTTTAAGTTTTTAAAAGAAAATCCGCTTTTCTCTCTCTCTCTCTCTCTCTCGCATGAAAAACTTTGGACAGTGAACATTTTGGTGCGAATTTTTCGACAAACCAAAATAGCAAACCACTAAATCAGTTTTGATTTTTTGCATGAAATCTGAATATTTCCGCGTCACTTGAAAGATGTAATTTTATTTTTACAAGCACCGCGTGTTACTCTTTCTTCAATAAAAAAAAAAAAAAAAAATTGCAGTGTTTTATCGAAAAAATTGATACGCCGGTGACTCGATTAAAGAGTTACACCAAGAGTAGTGTGTAATAAACGCTCCTACATGCATGGATCAATATTTCCTTTCGTCGCGTAGTATTTTTCGCGATAGCAGAAGAATAAAAAAAAAAAAAAAAAAAAAAAAAAAAAAAAAATTCCGCCACGCTTGCTCGATTTCGGCCGCGCTCTTTTTTCTTCCGCGCCCGTAAAAATATGTCCGCGACTAGAGGTTTACCGTTCGCTCTTCTCGTTTACTCCATTTTGCCGGGAATTTATTGCCGGAACCATCACCCTCGCATGACTCTTCGACATTATACACAAGAGAACTCACGTGACACGTTGTGATATATCCCTGATGGAATAAAAAACAAAAAAAAAAGAAATGAAAAAATCTAAATTTCTCTCTTTGAGTTTCGCAAAATGAAAAACATTTTTTCCCTTCCGGTCAGTGTTTGGGATTGATGTTAAATCAATGATCGCGTGACCAGTGATCACTTTCGAGTGATTAATGATCACTGAGATGTCATTTGTATGATATATAGAAAACACACGTACGTGTGAGGCAAACTCGAATGTTGACCGAGAAAGTGAGTTGCCGAAAAATGGATTTGTCGTTGGAATAATATCATCGCTGTTAAACTTGATCTCACGGAAGATGACAATGTGCGTGTTTTAAGTTCTAAATATTTTATCAAAATTTTTTGAAAGCTTTTTCGCGCACTCGTTTTTTACCTCTTTTCTTTTATTTGGCTCTCACACGTAAATTCACACGTAAACTCGATTCACGTTATCACTCATTCTGCTGGCGATAACAACAATCTCTGTCAAACGGTTTTTATTAACATTTCATTTCAACTTATCTTTAAAATCCGATCGCAATCGTTTACCTTTGGGAGGAACTGGCTAAATGCCAGACTCAACATTTTTTGTCAGTTTTGATGCGGCGTTTCCGGACTCTTTTATATTCGCGTCTGTTTGTTTGCGTCGGAGTTTTGTAGTTCTTGTCAAATTTTTTTTTTTTTTTTTTTTTTTTTTTATATTACAGCGAAATGTACGATTCTATTAAGTACAAACCAGATCGAAAAGTGGAAAAAATATAGTTTTAATTTGTAAATTGACACACGTAGAAAATTCTAATTGCAGATCTAGAGACTTTTAAATATTATTTTCTAAACATTTGTTCTTAACACACTTTGCGAGAATGAAAAGGAGAAAAATCGCGCTCAGACGTTTCGGTATTAAAGTTTTCTTAACGAACTTCCGCGTATTAACAGACGTGCGCGCGTCACTATTGCGAACTTAATCCTCATAAATCTTCGAAAAATATATGACGTTTCGAAGAATTTTTTTTTTCACGGATGTTCGACGTTTTTTCTGATATATTTCACACGTCTCGCATTCGGAATTGACGAGGAGCAATGTAAGTATTCAAATATCAGGCCGAATTTCCACTCCATTTTCGCGCGCGCGGAGGAGGAAAAAGATTCCATCTCGTTGCGCGAATGCGAAGTACATTATCATGTAAATCGCAACCCGTCTACGCGGGGGCGAAATCCCAGGCGGAGAAAGAGAGAAAAAGAGTTTGGGCCGACCGTGTCGGCGCCGCACGCCACTCGAACCGGACGAAAATTCGACTGTTCGCGCTCGTAAAAGTTTAAGTGCCGTAAAAAAGCAAACGCACACGCGATTGCTGTAATCGGGTGTGTGTCGTGCGGGGTGTTGAAGCGTTTTTTTTTTTTTTTTTTTTATTATAAATCGAGTGCGTCGGTGAAGTTTCAGTCGATTCTGTTTTTTTTTTCTCTCGTTTTTTTTCCTTTTTTTTGTTATACATATACCGCGAGCGTGTAACGATATTAAACTAGAACGTTATGACAGGCAAAAGATCAAAAAGACCGACTCGGAAAATTACCCATTCCGACAAAATAGAATAAAATCAATTTTCTCTTTTTTATTTTTTATTTTTTTTAGTCGAGAAATATATATTTCAGAACCCGGCTAATGGGAAATATATTTGCTTTTATGGTACGCTTTACATACGCGCGCGCGCGCACACACACACACACACACACACATTGCGAAATAAAATTTTAGTTGTTTATTGAAATAACTAGATTTTATGCCGACAAAACATCATGCATAAAAATATATGCGCCGAGCAAATATTTATTTTTGGCTATCGTATACGCAAAGAGAGAGAGAGAAAGAGACGATAAAATCTATGTTGTTATTTTATCGCAATATTTCTGTGCGTTTCACACACGTGAACAAGTTCACTAGTTTCCTTATTTCCGCGGTAAGTTTTTTTTTTTTAGAATCGCCGCGGTATATAAATATAACCGGGAGAAAATGTTTCTCGCGGAAAATGATCGGGAAAAGTTTGTTTCTCTTTGGAAATATAAACCCATTACGAGAGAGAGTGTGTGTGTTAGTTCGAATATCCGAAGCGGCGCGGTCGATGAAACAATTGGTTTTGTGTTCTTGCGCGATCGCATTTCCGCTCGCGCGCAGCGAGCAATTCGCGCGTGTGTATATTATAAAACATACGATTTCTCTCGTCGGAAATCGATAATCAATATTCAACTTGAAAACAAAACGCGACGGGAACGTCGCGGTCTTTTCTCACAGTTTCAGGTCTTGCGCGGTTAGCATTGAGTTAAACGAACGTCCAACTATATACACTCACTGTAATAATTTATAAAAAGATATTGACAACATTTTTTTTATAGTCGCTCGGTAAAAACTAATTTTTAAAAACTCTCATTATATAATTAAGTGGAGTTTGAAAATAAGTTATTTTTTTAGTAAAAAATTGTAGTGTGTTGAGCAGAATTTTCTCTCAAAATGAAGACAAACCGTTGATTCTCTGATCGGTTCGTTGAACCGTTAAAATTTTATCAACGATCGTTGTTCGCGTTAGATTTCTACTCGCTCTTACGTAAAACTGCGCTGCAAACGTGCTTTGTTCGTGCGGTCGATCTCAGCCTTTCTCGATTCGCGCCAAAAAAATCGCGCAACATCCGACGAAATCGGCGATATAATGAAAAAATTGTTTGCTTCAAAATCGTTTTTTAATCGAAAGGCCGATTTTATCGACACGCGTCGCCGCATAATAATAAAAACAAACAAACAAACAAGCAATTCCACTCGCGTTGTTTCCGTATATCGTAATTTACAACGGATTTTGTTGCGCGCTTTCTGTGTTTTAAATTAAATCTGCTGTTTTTGCCACGAGCGCAATCCCCTCCCTCCCCTTCTCTCATTGCGAGCGATTCCCCTCGGGTCAATTAGTTCGTCTCAAATTCAATGCGTAGGCGCGGTGGACACGCGCCGCATTCGCGCTATGCGCTTTAGCGAATTCCTCGTATTTGCAACCATAATTCCTACGACCACTAGCCGGCCCGGCAGCTGGCTTGGGAAGGTTGCGATAATTAGCACATGTAATACCAAGATATTTTCCGTGTCTGTGAACAGCTATGCAAATAGCTTACGTGTGTGCATACGTTACGGTTTGGTTGCTTTGAATTCGAGATGTGCGTGAAGTTACAACGTAACGTAGTGTTCTTCTTTATCTGCTGACTGAGAATTTATTGGAGGGAAAAAAGGTATTTTTTGGAAGGTAATTTTTTTTTGGTAATGTATATCCTCTCCCGTTTTCTGTGTTTATTATTTTTACTGTTCAAGTTCGATGATACGGGGACTGCTTTGGAATGAGAGAGAGAGAAAGAGAGAGAGAGAGAGAAAGAGAGAGAAACAGAGAGGAAAAGATTTAAAGAGAAAACAGTAATATTAAAACACAATAATGAGAGAGAGAGAGAGAGAAAAATGAGAAAGAGAGAGAGAGAAAGAGATAGATAAATTACAGGAATACAACAAGAATGTCTGTTAAAATTTTTGGCATCATCGGACGCCGTTTGCGCTTCGATTTTTCCAGCTTTCTCTAATCGCGTAAAGCCACTTTGTGCGTCGCTGAAAAAAATAAAAAAAATAAAAAAACACCGCAAGCAGAGACCGAGAGGTTTCGACGATAATAACCGATAGTGTTTGTTTTTCACTGCGAAAACTACTATTCTTCTCTCGGGAACGCGGTTCAAACGGTTACAATTTCCGCAGAAATCGCGCCGCGCGCGCGCGCGCGCGTAAAACGCGCGAACCGAAATTCGTGTGTGACAGCGTTTTCACCCAGAAGTTGTTCTATTTCATCTTCAGATAAATCGTGAAATACGAACGACGCGATTTCTCGTATTTCGTCACACGAACCAACACGTGTTTCCGTTTCCTTGCTCGCGAGAGACGTTTTCAACGGAGATAGAGAGAGAGAGAGAGAGAGAAAGGATATACGTGTACGGAATACTTTTATTTCATTCCGAAGGCGCGCACGTCAGTCCGGGAGCGGACTGAAAAGGGCGCGCGATCCTTTATAAATGACCGTGCTGAGATTTTGCCGTGCCATCTTTCACGCGGAGAATAACGGGAATAACGTGCATCGAGATCGTCACCGTGGGAAATAAATTAGTTCGTCTTTCGGACACATCGAGAGAGACGACGCGGAACATCCGCGACAATAATATTCGTATCGGGGAAAATGATCAACGGATATTATTTATTGCGCGAGACACGATGCAGTGACGCATAGTCTCGAAAAGACGCGAAAAAATCGCGTCTCTCTCGTGGAATCAATTAAAAGACCGATATCTCTCTCGTTCATCTTTTTTACACGTCGCTTAATTAAATATTAAAATGCGAGATAAAATTTGGAAAATCATTCATTGGCTACCACTAGCGGAAGCTGTGCATGTCGAGCACACACACGTTGTTGTTGAATTTAAAAGCCGGATATATATTCTCGCGCGTGTTATGCTTTTCAATATTTCAAAGTCTGCCTCATGTAGCCAAGATAGATAGATACATATAGGTATATAGGAAATGCACGGCTTTCTCTCTCTCTCTCTCGCCGGATTGTATCGTTTATTCAACGAATTTTTGAAGCGGAGTTTTTTTCAGTATTATTCTTTGCGGCAATGCGAACTCGAACTGTGTTCGCTGCTGCGCGCACACGACACACGTGTGTATGTGTATGATGTTTCTCGTACAACACCGAGATCAATATCCTTTGACGAGAGATTTATACGCACACGGGGCTGTCTGAAAAATTTTGACACAAAAAAACCGAAAGTAGTACGAAAGACAAATCGAGTCGATTTGAACGGAAAAATTATTTGCCATCTTGCAAAATTCACAATATTTAGTGAGTTGTTAATTAATGAATGTGAGCGGATAAACAAAAAGAAAAAAAAAAGAAAAAAACGACAGCCTGAATTTTGCGGGTGACATGTATATGATGATTTGCAGTTGCGAAAATCAACTATGATTGTGTAAAAAGCTGGATTATTACATGCTCGTTTGTTTGCGTCACTTCTCGTTGCTACGACATTGCATAAGTCATTTTTTTTATTTTTTTTAAATTGAAAATTATAGACGCAGAAATACAGAATCGCAATTCTCGGCTGTGTCTAAATTTTTCAGACACTCTGTATATCTTGTTTATTTTAAAATATCGCGTAAACAACATATACTACAAACATAGTAGTTCGGAAATATGTATTGAAATGAATCAATTTAATCTTAATTGAATTCGAGATCTTTTTGCGTCTTTTGCGCGCGAACGTATAATATTTTTTATTTAATTTTTCTCTCTGATATTTAAAAAGTTTATCCGAATTCTCTCTGTTTGTTTTTCATAATCCGTGCCACCGTACGCAAAATATTAAATATAATTAATAATCAATTGATATTAAATTTAATTAATAATTAATTAAAGTCGGTAATATATTTTTAATTTAAAAGAATTCACCAAAGTCTACAAAACAGAACAAAATTTAACTCTTTTTTGTCAAATAAAAACAACACGACATAAATTTGACAACGCGCACTTAGAAGATGTCCGAGAGTCGCGTTTGACATCGCCAAAGGGAAAGAGAAGGGTTTAACGCTCGCGATGTTATCCGGGGCGGGACGTAGAAACCGCACGCGTTACAGTTTTCGCACGTGTAATTTAAATACGCCGTCCGTTTGCCGGAGGGAGCCTGACGTAATAATTGGGGAGGGGGGAGGGGGAGAGAGAGAAAAGCAAGCCGCGCGACGCCACCGAGATCCTCCGGCGGTGGTTGGGCGCCAGCGGGATGTGCGTTTTAATAAAGTTAATATCGTCTTTAAACGATAAACGGTAGTAAACGACGAACGGTTTTAATAGCGGGAACCGGTATAACGTAACTGTCATTTACTTACGCGCTCCCGAGAAATAAAGACGTCCCGTGTAACAGCGCCGATCGTTATTCTCCGTAAATTATTGCCGTTTATTCCCCGAGAGTTGACTCATTTGCATCACCGTTTCTCGTTGCTTCTCGCAAACTAGACACAGAAATTCGCGAAGGAGAGAAATCTTATGAGAAAAGTTTACCTTTTTACAAAAAAAAACAACCATTACAAAAAGTTTGCTAAATAATAAAAGACTTGTAATACTGCGAAATATGAGGGTTTTTTTTATGTATTGTTATTCCCCGGGGTGGTTCTTTTTTTTTTTTTTTTGCATCACTGCTTCTCGATGCTTCATAAATTAGAAAGAGAAAGAAATTCGCAAAGAGATCTTATGAGAAAAGTTTATTTTTTTATATAAAAAAATTATTACAAAAAGTTAGATAACTAAGACGTGATATTACGATAATTATTATTTGTGTGATATTACGAAATACGAGAGTTTTTAAATTTATCCACATGTCACTCCGTTTTCTCGGATTCGACGTGAGTTCAACAAAAAATTTGTGTCCAATATTTGGTTTTGATGACTAAGAGTTACATGTTCTCTGATGATATCTGTGCTACTATTGTGTTATCGATTATCTACTTTTCAAGTTTACATTAAAATTTTTCTTTGAAATCATCAAATTTCCATCGCTTCTTTTACGTGGACGATCGAATGAGAAAGAATTTCTGGATTGTTCTTTGCAGAAATCTTCAGAAGCGCGGCAGAGGCTGGCCCTCTGGATATCGTGAAGCTTTGCAAAGGAGACAAGCTCTACAACATTTCGACTCATCTCCCGGGCAACACGCCCGACTCGCCCTATGTTCTTCAGGTAAGCTGTATTTTACAATTTGTTTTTTTTTTTTTTTATTTTGCACGTAGCCAAATTAATTTTGTACAGATACAAACAATAATTCGAGTCTTTAACGTTCTTTAATAGCCTTTGATCTTGTTTGTTCTTGTTACAATGTTCGAAGCTGCAATAATTATTTACACTCGTAGAAATACTTAAACACTTCGAGTGTGCCACGTCACTCGCATGACTCTCCGCGGAGAAACCTCGTCACTCCGATTTCTGGGTGACGAGGTGCACAAATAGAAACGAGCTTTCGTTACACGATAGATAAGATCTTGTTGTTCACTTGGAAGACGAAGTCGCGTCGACACGTCCCGGACCCCGCAGAAATCGCACTCGAAATGCACTCAAAGTGTTAACAAGTTGTTTATTTTTTTTTTCTCTGGCAAGTTGCTTCGTACACAAATTTGTTTTTTCTCAAACTCGTTCTAAAAATATGACGACTGATGGTCAGAACAAACAGGTAATAAGTGTAATCTAAAGTGCAACACGATTTTAAGCGAAAGTTCACGCTCTCTCTCTCTCTCTCTCTCTCTCTTTCTGACCGACTAACAAGCACTCGGTTTGTGTACTGAATCGCTGTAGCATTATCATTAATTAGTCTCGCACGTAATGAATCAATATCGGCGGAGTGAAGTTTATTGCGAGTTTATCCCGGTTTTAGGCGGCCGAAGTTGATTTACTGCGAAAACTTTGATTACACTTCTCTCAGACGTAATTACGTTATTTATTTCTGTGTGTATGTGCGCGCGCGCGCGCGGTTATGTATTTTATTCATTTTGATTTTTATTTTCTGCGTACGTTTAACCTTTCTATAGAATAAATCTGTTAACAAACTGAATCAACAATACAGAAAATGAGATCGAAGCGTCTCTGTTATTGTCACGTGGAAAATAAAGATTCGAATGTAAAAAAAAATAAATTTTCTCTCTGCATGCAAGTTGCGCTTGCGGCGGAGATCAAACTTATTCGGTTCCGATCGAGACGTGCAATTCTCACGCTGTGAAATTTTGGTTTTTTTTTTTTTTTTACCGTGCAAATAAGTGCGCGCGGCACTTCGTCACGCATTTGCGACAACTGAACGTGCGCTTTTTTAAGATCGTTGGCGCTCACCCCGCTTCCTCGGGGGTGATCGAGGCGGAGGTGCTTTGGGCGCTGGAGAGGCGCGTGGCAGCTTTAGAGCGGCAACTGCGGGAGCATCAAGAAGCTTTGTGCGCAACACCTTCCCTCGCGCTGCGAGAATTGAGGCGCCAAGTGGACAGTTTCAAGAACAAATTGGAGAACAACGATCAGCTGAACTGGCTGAGTAAGTAAAATCGAATTACGTCGTTCCCTGTAATGTACACACACACACACACACACACACAGCGCGTTTTCTCAAAATAGCTCTGCCGACTCGTTGAGAGCGAAAACATTTTCTTTCCCAGAAATTTTGTCTACGACGTGATCAAATAACGCGCGAAAAAAATGCTAAATCATCCGACGCTATTGATCGATCGGTTCAATTGAAAGATTTTTCGGAGAGACGAGTCGATTTGATTTCGTAATCGGATTTCGCCGCGACTGCGCAGAGATGCAAATGAGATAATTCACCGCGCGCGTACGGGGAACGGAAATTCCGCGGTTAATATTAATTTTTTGACACAAATGGCGAACATTAGCGAAATTAAACGACCGGCGGTGCGGCCGGCCGTCATTACATATTCGTTCGATGATTATATACACGATAATGAGCTTTCGCGAGTCCATTATCCTAATGCGGCGAGGTGCACGCGACTGTTAAAATTGATTTATTGTCGCGGTACTTACTCCGTAGCGTTAATTACGCGAGCAGATATAACATATACCGTTGGCGACGACGTATAGACGGAAAATTTGTGCGTCAGTTAATTCCCGCATTCTGTTTGAAACGCGAAGAATTTTTAATGAAATTGCGTTGCCCGCGTTCAAACAGGCGAGGCGAAAAATGTTCCGGGCGCGCATCCTCCCAGTTCTTTTCACAACCCGCTTCTCCACACACGTTTCTCTTTCACGTTCGACGTTCATAGGAGACGCGCAATTTAAGTAATTTTGTATTTAGCGCATTTCAGTATCTCGTGCAACGAAATCGGTACAGAAATTGTATTGTTTCAATAACGCAATTTTTTTTTTTTTAAAGCGATTACTAGATAACGGACTTGTTTTTACTACTTTTATTTATTTTTCGATCTCACACATTTATCGAAATAATTAGTGTTGCCGAATTCTTGCCAACACATTTAAAATATATTTATATTTAATTTTTTTTTTTTATATGTGTTTTAACACGCAGGGGTGAAAATAACGACGATATTTTCAGTTAATGCGCGCGTGTGCGCAGTTTCAATCCACAAAATTGCCAAAAATTTCAAACTCCCGAACAACATCTGAAAATTCGGGGGAAAATTCGCGTGAACTTTGAAAATTGTCTCACGGCTCAATTCCATCAACGGATTGAAAAAGTTATCGTAATTCAATTTCACGTAACGAACAACCTGCCGAGTAATCTCTCTCTTTCTCTCTCTCTCTCTCGAACTTACGGGATATCAAATTTAATTGAGACAACATATTGCGATATCGAAGCAACAGAACATATTTATATACAAATAAAAACAAACAAAAAAAAAGAACCTTAGATACATGACGAGATAATGGGCGGAAGACGATAAGATATAAAATGAACGAAACCTTTTTTCAATCATGACAAATCATTTTCGATCTACGGGGATTGGATGAATCCCCGCTATATCTCTCGTGTTTTGTCCCGTGATGCAATCTCGTCACGATAAAAAAATTTCCTCCGAGACTTTATTTCCCGCGCTGACATTGAGGAAACCAGAAGCTCCTCCGCTCCGGGTTAAAATCGAATAGATCGGCCATTTCGGTGAGATATATAAAAAAGTTTGGCGAAAAATTTTACGATCGGCGATCTGAAACTAGTGACGGACAAACGAGCGGATAAACAGCGGCATGCTTGGATTGCGGCCGCTGAATAAATATTTGTCCATGCAAGGAATCCGTTCCAGTTATTCCTATCTTCAGATTTCTAGTCTCTCGCGCGAAGGTGGTCCGCGCGTGTGCGAGGAAAGTTCCGCGCCAATATTAACGTTAATTAACGTCGCGTTAATAAAACGACGCAACTTGAAGTTACAAATACGGAACTAACGTCTATTTGCGAACGGTGTATTGAAACATTCGGAAAACTTGTTTGCAATTTGCCGTATTTTGTTATTAAGAGAGAAAATGTTTCTTAGAAGTCGGGCAAAAGAAAGTTTTCAGTTTTCTTCTCATCACACGAGACTTTTTTTTTTCTCTTGCTATTCTATCGTGAAAAATTATTCAAAAAGAGGTTGCGGAAAACTGTGTGGCCGTCGCATTTACGTACGCGCACGTATATTCCCGTTATCGTTGTGTTCTAAAAATTACGTAAAATTAATTGCGCTTTCGCGCGCTTTTCACAAAGTTCCGCACTAAAATGACCCAACCATGAAGTTCCTCAAAGAAACTTAATCCTTGGAAATCGCTATCTGCCGCAGGTTTCTACAAGCAGCTTCCGGAGCCAATCTATATGGATTCTTGCCGCAGATTGCAGTATCGTCGGAAGAGTGACAGCATGAAGCGGAAAGTTCGGGAGAAGTTCCTCAATATCTGGTAAGTCACCGAGCGAAAATGTCGCTGCTTCTATTATTTCACACGACTCGCTCACGAAAGTCAGTGCGGGGAGCAACGCGACGACGCGATTCATCTACATATTGAATTCCGTTGAGTCTGTAATCGAAAACTTCCGAAAGAGAATTCCCTCCCCGGGTTTGCAATATGAATTCAATTCGGTCGCAGGATGTAGGAGCGAAATTAAAATATAAAAACAAATTTCCGACGCGTTTTAATTCAAGTCTCCTGTTCTTAAAAAATTCCAATAAAAAGAAGAAAAAAATAGATAAGGACGCGGTAAATTAAAAAAATTGAATAAAAAATACGCGCCAATAGAAAATGATAATACAATCGTCAAATATCGTCACGTGTCGTGTGTCTTTAAAAACTCAAACTAAAAAATCAAATAGCGAAGATAATTTGATCTGAGCCAGTCTCAAGTTTGTGCGAAATATATCTTTTATTTTATTTTAAACGTGTAAATTAACACACGCGTGATAATTTTAACAGTTTAAAAATTTATCTAAGCTGGTTTGCATCACATGTAAATGAAATATCTAATTTATTTCCCTCTTCCCATAAAAAAAAAAAAAAAAATTAAAAAAATTCCATTGCGACACCTGGAGTCGAGCTCGGAGCCGATCTTCTATATGTGACGCAATTCATCCTCGCTGGTTTGATTATTACACGAGTTGAAATTTGTTGTAAATAAATAAATAAAAACACAAATGAGACAAACATACACTAAGAATAACTTAAGAACATCGTGAGAGCGATCGATCGCAAGACGCGTGCGTATTGTTGACACCGTTAGAAAAATCCACGGGTGACGAGGCTTTTTCTTCCGCTCGATCGGCGTCGATATCGATTCTTTATCGACGCTTCAATACCGATATATTACGCGCGCAGGATAGAGGCCGCGGCTGATGATTAAGCGGCTGCGATAATCCTATCTATTAAGCAGCAATATGCCGCTGTTTCCAGTTACATTGTCGTACAATGTGGTGGTGGTTTCGATCGATTCGCCGCCGCTGCAAGTTGGCGCTAGTACGAGAGAGGTAATGTGTGCAAAGCCCCCGCGCCGCGTTCCTCATGTCATTGTCATTAAGCGTCGATGCGCGCCGCGTATCGATCGTCGATCGCACGCGCAGATAACAAAAACGCGATCCGACCTCGAAGATTGATTAGCCGGGAGGAAAGTTATTCAACGAGTAACGCGACGTTGGAGGTTTTACCGCGCCGACCGCGTACATACAGGGTGTCCTGTATATAATCTTGCGGTATATTTACATTTGAGTTTTTTTTTTTTTTTTGATTCAGTATATCAAATCTGTTTTCTGTTTTCCGATTAAACAAATGCGTGATAACGATGATGAAGAAATATTTACACATTTTTTTATCGATTAGTTAAGAAAATGTTTTGAAAACAGTAAAAAACCTGACGATTTGATTAATATTGATGGATATGTAGTCAGTTTTGTTCTTCCCACGAAAATTGCGATAATCAAATTAATAATTCGTAATTAATTATTAATTCGACCATAATTTCTCGCTTTGTGTAATTTCTCGTTTCGAGATAATGCGACGCATTAATTTTCTATTTATATATAAGTGATACAGTTGTAGTGTATTTAAAACAAAACGAGAGAGAGAGAGAGAGAGGGGGGGGGATAAATAAACCCCTAATAATAATTAACAATTTCCCATATTGCAATCGCTATTGAAATATCGTCTATTGAAGTCCGTAGTCAATAAAGCATCCGTTGATGGCGCAATTTGCCACGGTGGAACGTTCGGAGATCAAAGGATGCGGCGTGGAAATTAATTACGCAGCGACACAGAAAGTTTACGAGTAACGTCCAGCGGAAAATTAGGAATAAACAATTCGCCGGGAATAAAATATCGATTGGTGCGTCGCGCGAAACATCGGGAAGGGGGCGGAGGAAAAGGGGCGGATTGCCGGGGAATAAAGTATCGATTAGCGTCTCTTTGAGGAGAGACGCAAAGATAAACAATCAGCCTACTCGACATCGCGCTAACAGTCGCGCGGATTACTTCTGCCATTTTCCTTCTTCTGGGAGTTTTAAACAAATATTTGTTTATTCAATATATATACATATATATATGTATATATTGTTATCGTTTTTAATTAAACGTTGAAAAGTGGTTTTGTAACTCGTAAATCGCAATTTCTTGCGTAAACATTATGTACAACGTGATGTGAAACATTTAATAAAATATAAATTTGCCGAAGAGAGGCGACGCCGCCGCTTCAATTTGCAAAAATTCACTTGAACGTGAATTTTATGTTAAAAGGATATAAAAAAAACATTTTCATTCAACGAATGTTCCGTCAAAAATAAAACTTCGACGAGTCGCCCTATATCGTTTTTATCAAGAGTACGTAGTACTATTGCAACTACTATACTAAGTAGCGTTTTGAGCAAGAATAATAATTTTTCTATGCAAACATCATAATATCGCATATCGATATATATATCGCATATCGATATATATCGCAAATCGATATATATCGCATATCGATATATCGATATTACGAGACAAGAGTCAGAGAAGATGCGAGGGCAAGGAAAAATCGGGAAAAAGGGTGATCACTTGCAAAATCGATCTCGCGAGATCATCATTCCGTCATTGTTGCTGTCAATAAATTTCAGATGGAACTAATGCTTGTATCGATTATCCGCGCCGCTTCGCGATTTTTATTCACTTAACTTCGACGAGAAGAACACGTTTTGATGTGCGGACGCGCGAGGTGAGAATCCCGTGTGTACGGGAACACGCTCGGAATAAATGCGCGCGAATACGAGCGCCATTATCGTTATCGTATTTCTTGGAGCGTAACACGCGAAGTAATGTGTTACGTTAAAGCTCTAAATTGCACAATGGGCACATACATTTCGCGCGACTTTCCAATACGCGCGGTGGGAGCAGGAGAGGGGGGGAAGAGGAGATATACATCGGATTAACGAAGTGGAAGTCGTCGATGCGTGAACGTACGCTTTGTGTCAATTTGATCGCGATATTTAACAAATACTAAAGTAATAAAATTCGCGCGAATCGCGCAAAGCGAATGATCGTAAATGAATCGCGAAGGGAATATAAAATTTCACCGTGAAAAACGGCGTGACGACGGAGATTGTCGATTCGGAATTCACAAATACGGGAGAATATGTATTTTATATCCTTAATTGCTATTTTATATCCTTTCTGTGCGCGCGCGCGCGCGCATTACAAAAACGATACACATGATCTTTATTTGAAAAAGATAAGAGGCCGAAAACGTGCACCACGTGAAAATTAAAACTTTTAAAATCGATTTATTTCTATGTTACACACACGCAATCTGAAACGGAACGTTTTTTCTGCACTAACTTGTGCGCTTTTTTAGCCGACATTGAAAAACAATACATAAATTAAAACGTAATTAAACAGAATGTTGTGAACGTAAAAAAAAAACAAGGTCACATAGAGGCACGTAATAATTAAACTGAATAAAATACAAGAAAAAAATCGTCGTAAATCTCTCTCGAAGAGATCACCGATCGCAGATTCCAAAGGATGTCGGCAATTATTAAAAATAGAAAAATATCACTTTAACGTCGTCTTTTATTACATATTTGTTTTATAATTTTTTTTAGCATTTTCGAGATACATCTGTTCAGAGTCGCGCTTTTATACAGCGCGGAAAACTATACGAATAAGAATAGCGTCGATTTAATCTCCACCGTTTCCGAGATTTCCCGCGAAGAAAAACAAAGAAACGCGACGCGACTCACGCAGTTACTTACGCAGGCAGAAAGCCGCTCCGGCATAATTTCCGCGAACCGCGTCGACCGAACACGCCGCGACCGTGGAAAAGTGACGAGGCGCAGGGCGCGCGGCCTATCTTAAAATAGGAAACGCGCGTGTACATATATCCGCCGTCGCGGATGCCTCGGAATGCGGTTGTAAGGCCGCGCGTGTGCATATACAACAACCACGCCTTGTATGTTGTTGCATCCTCCACGTCTGGTCTCCGCATGGGGGTCTCGCGGCTTATTCCGCGTCCGGCGAAATATGCAATCCCGCGCCGTCCGTCGCGTATCGAATATCAAAACGCGCGTAATTCCTCGCCCGCGCGAAGAGGAATGAAACGAGACGATGAGAGCAAATGGCGATTTGTGTGGGAATCGTCTATCGACGTCTCACCGCCGTCGTCTTTTCTATTCTGGAATCTCCCGGCTTACATGTTTTAATTATTAAAAAAATTGCCGAATGTTATGTAAATGTTGAATCATTTTGAATCGGAAGAGAGATTTGACTTTTTATCTCGTCAACCCTAATCCCGAACGGTTTTCTTCTTAGCAAAAGCGAAAGTCTGATGCCTTTTTTTTTTATTTCAAAATGTTAAAAAAAAGGTTTGCAAACAATCTGGCATTTTCTTCCAAGTGTCTACTAATATATTATGTTGTTTGTTTGACAAAAATTAGTTTTACCGTTTGTTTTTAATGATTTTTGAAGAGAGTTTTAAAAGATACTGGACGAACAAAAAAAGATTCGGAATTATTAAAGAGAGTTTTCAGATTTACGAGTACTCAAAACTCTAAAAAAGTATATTACCGATTTGGATTTAATATATTATACGACTTGCGCGGCAATACAGGATTATACACGGAAAACGCTCGCGGAAAATTGGAGTAAGCTCCTAAGCATGAGAGGGAATTATTAATGCGGCATTACGCGTTCGCGCACGCACGCGCGCGCGCGCGCATACACACAAAAGGCACGAACATAGTGAAATTCTGATTTAACTCGGTTTTTGCTCGATTGCAATGGGTGTGCTCTTCTGTTCGCGTCGGAAGATATACTTTATGAAAACTCGTCGCGCGCGCGCGCGCGCACGGCAGAAATAACACGTTCGAATTCGGGACGAGCGCTGTCGAGGATTCGGGTCGAGCAATTTTAATCTCGCAACAGTCGGCTCGAATTATTTCATGTTTATTCGCGTCTCGCGTTTATGCATCATGCATGCGGTTTTGCGAGTTTGGTCGTCATTTATTCCACCTTTCTTATCCACCTTTCGGAATTCATTCGGCTGGCTCGCGAATTTTCACTCCATGTTTAATTGTCCTTCTTCCCGCAATCGCAGGCGTTACCCCAATCGATTGTATTTAATCGCACTTTAAAAATCGAGAGACAGTTTGAATTTGATTTTAAAATGTCGAAACGCATTTGCGAGAACTCCACGCCATCTTCTGTCAGAATCAATTTCGCGCAATTGATTGCTGATGATTTTTCGAAGAGAATTCTTCGAAAGGGACGCAAAAAGACGCGGAGAGAGATTTATAGAATTAAATTAATTATATTCGCGTAGAAAAGACGCGTACACAACGCGAATCTCAATCTTGGCTTATCTCCGATTCAACCCTACGAGTGTTGTTTCGCAAACGCGACTTTTTTTTATTTAAGAATATGTTTTTGAACGTTTTTTTTTTCGCCGAGCGAAACTTTCGCGCAGACCCAACGGTCTTGAATGTCCGTTCTCGCGGGCGAAGACAGTTCGGCGCGTTTTAATTAAACGAACGTCAATCCGTCAGAAGGAACTGAATTTACAAGCGCGCGTTTAGACAATTAATTACCGATTTCCATTTGATTGCAAAACGCAACGTCGCGGTGTTTGGAAATATCTTGGAATATGAGGTGTGTCTCATATGTTTCGTCAGAGACACAGTCGCGTTCAACTTTTTATTCAACTCTGACGAAACGTCGTTCGATCGGAGTAGTCGAATCGCGCGGGGTAGTCTCGGGAAGGGGTAAGCTGATTATACAATTTTTCTCCGAATCGATTGCGCTCGGCAATCGCAATAGCTGACAGAATAATTTCCTTCGAACACTTTTGTCGTTTTCTTCCTCGCTCTCAAAAAAAATACAAAAGAATAAACAAACAAATTGATATTTCGATATGTCGTGAGAGTGTTTCGGAAACCGAAAAAGTTAATGGCTGCCGCAAATCTGTTGCGCGCAAAGTGAAGTTCAGTCGCGATTCAGAAGGAAGATCAAAATATCATTCCCGGCGTGGAACGTGAATAATCGAGCCATTATATAGTCGCGCGAAATTAGAATGACAATCGTTGCAGATCGGAATAACAATTCGAGCAGTAGCTAGTTGTGTCGTTCATTAACGGGTATCGCGAAGGAGAGAATCGTATTGACGAACCCACGCGAGTATATACCGAACGTAGAGTCGTATCGACGGAGTTTCCTTTTTTTTTATTTTTTTACGACAATTAGCCCGCCGCTAAAGGAAAGATCAAAGATGACAGTTCGACCTTTACCTCGCCGTGATGTCAGGCTTCTT
Organism: Pseudomyrmex flavicornis; assembly: GCA_014825475.1. Classification (NCBI taxonomy): domain Eukaryota; kingdom Metazoa; phylum Arthropoda; class Insecta; order Hymenoptera; family Formicidae; genus Pseudomyrmex; species Pseudomyrmex flavicornis. Next base: position 54,935 of record QVNW01002622.1, read on the forward strand.
TCTTGCGCGCGCGGTCACAAGCGCGAATGTGGTGGTACATACACGCGCGCGAGTAATGTAGCTGTCCTTTCCGTCTATCAAAATGTCTCGTCGGTCTAACTTGCCCGGGGTCGAGCGTTTGCGCGAACGCAATTAAACGCGATCGTGTTCGCGTGGCGAATAACTGTCATCTCGCTGGAGCTCTCGGCTCTCTGCTTTGATCGTGCAGGATCGCAAATCTATACAGCAATGCCTTGATGGAAAACTTCTTCTCTCTCTCTCTCTCTCTGCTCGACATCAATCTATAAATTTGGCCCAAATATATCAATAGCAATATTCGTTTCCTTCGTGTCAAAATTGCACAGAGACGTAAAAATATTCGACTTTTGATATTTGCCGCGGGAGAAACCCGTAACGTAAAAAATTCAATAAATGATAAATAGATAATCGGGATAGGGAAGCAACCAAGTGAGAAAACAACTTGTATTAGAAAAAATGTTAGGTTAATTGTATTAGCAATTTTAACTTTGCAAAAAATTTAATTATCTTCTCAGAGTTTTTGGATTAAAAAAATATAAACGAACTGAAGTAAAAGTCGATAAATAACAAAAACGAAGATCTTCTAACGGAAATAAATCGGGTATCGAACGCATATTTAGAGAAAGAGAGAGAGAGAGAGAGGTTTAGTGATAATCTTCTGAAGTATATTTTTAATTGAAAACTGTTTATTTTGATATATAGAAAATAAAATTACCACGTCGCGCGCACTAGACGCGTAATCTTCTTCAATGAAAACCCTATATATACGTATGTGGATACTGAGCCATTTATTAAAATTAGTTTTATCCAATTATGTAAAATCCGTATTCTTTCCACGACGCCTACGCTCACTGTTGCAAGCGCAGCATTAAAGTGAAACTGTGTGTGTGTGTGTGTGGTTTTAAAGCGCGTTAACACGCGCGCGCGATTTCACGTGCATTAATGCCGACAAGCCAGGTGCCATAAAGAGAGATCCTGAAGAACTTTAACCTTCCACCCTCGAGAAAGAGAGAGAAAGTAGAGGATTTCTACGTTCAAACGCTTTATAGAGCGGTTGGTTTCCCGCGTAGGTCGGTTTCGAGGATGTCAGGAAATCTTTACGACGCTTTCAGCGCGCGTGTTCGTAGTCTACGATTCGACAGGGATTCTTCGGAAAGATTTGTAAATTTTGTAGAAAACATTTTTTTTTGTCCGTTTTATTTTTCACACTCAGTATAATAATCCGTTTTTTTTTTTGACACTTTCAAAGTCTGACGCGTTCCATTTGATTATAAAATATTAAAAAAAAAGTTCGCGCGAAAATTTTTCAGCATCTTCTTTCGAGCGTCTGCCACCGTGTCTGTTATTTAACACAAACACACATCTTTTTATGTGATTTAATTTTAATGAGAGAATTTCGGGAGGTGCTAAAAAAAGAGTTCGGAAGTGGGATTAAAAATTTTAATTGTGTATGTGTATATATATATATATATGTACAAAGTCTAGCCAGGAAGTTTCGCGAGATGTCCTGATGGCGCGAAGTAAAATTTAAATTTTAAATTTTTCATTTATTCTCGCGCCTCAACTCTTGCGCAAGAAAGTTTGTTATTTCTGAATTGTGGTAATCTTTATTTGAGCTTTTTTTTCACACGAAACTTCGCAAATTAACGGGAATTGAATTTGACAGGAGAGAGAGAGAGAGAGAGAGAAGGAGGGCGGAAAATACGAGTAATTTTGAAAAAAAAAAAAAAAAAAATCGAAGCGGAACGTTTTGCGCGGCGTAAACGTCCGGACGAGCGCGTTCTGCATATGCATCGCGTATACATGCATGTGACACTTTTGTCGTATGTGTTTCTCTGTAACGTAATTTTCTCCTTTATATTCATAGGACGTAGCGTGACGCAAGTGAAGCGATAAACTTGCGGTTCATTTGGCTCGGAGGGCTTTAAAACATCGCGTCCCGAGCGCGAGTTACACGATCCCGAGATTAATTTGCATACGTGGCAGGTAATCAGTTTATCGGTCGAAATGGGACGTCTGTGAGAATCAATATCAAAATGAATGTAATAACGCGGACGGAAGCGCGAAATCGCTGCAACGCGCGTGAGCGGGTGTAAACGCAGTTATCTCTCTTAAACGTTGTTATAATCGCGTAAAATGTGGCATCTCGTGCTGCGTGGCGCGCGCGCTCTAAATTTTCATCCGGAAACTTCCTCATTAAGCGCGACGTTGAAGTGTAACATCATGATGACAGATGATTTCGCCCCCGCGCGCGCATTCAACTTCACCGCTAATTAAACTCTCGTGATTTATTATCAGTCAGAGGAGAAGCTTTTCAAAGAAAAATCAACAAATTTGATTTGAGTGGTTTCGAGAAAATCTCTTCGAAAATCTCTCCGAGATCTTTCTCTCTTTTTCCTCTCCTTCTCTCGCGAGCAAGAAGTTGCTTTTCGGCAGCTCAAGGGTCTAATCCTGTTTCGCTTTCTTATGCATATGCGTTCGAATGAGAGAGACAAGCGCTCGGAGAGTGACGCAAACAAATTACGTTTTCTTGTCAAAATTATTTCGCTTTTAAATTAACGAAACTTTGTAATTTCTAACTAGTGAAAATGTTTATATTTCTTTTTTTTTGTTTTTTTTGTTTTTGTAACGATATATTTGTTCCATTTTTGCGGAAGTTGAGTCTTCGAGACTTTATTCCCAAATAAAATAAAACATCTTTTCGTAATCAATATCGAAACAATCGCGAACAAAAATAAATTATCATGTGTAAGATGGTGGTTCTTGATTTTTTTTCATCACCGAAACTTGAATTTTTATTTTTTCCCATTATGAAAATCGTAAAGTTACATAATAAGTCTGGTCTAATCTTATTAGAAAAGATTAATAGCTGGATTATCTGAGTCACAATTTCAACAATTTCTCATGGAAATGCATGCACATTTATTTATTTTTTAACGACTGCGTTATATGTGCGCGTTATTTATAATAACGCGGTAATTAAAATAAATAAATACCGATTTTCGAAGTATTATTTATTTATATACTTCAAAGATCTGTACATGTATTTAACTGTACATATACTTTGAAACTCTAGTTTTCATTTTTTTTTTTGTAATCTTATTTCGTTCATATTCTAGATCCAAATTAAAAATCGAAAGATGTCTCGAAAATTTAGAAAAACAATTTATAATTTTCCAAAAATATATAATCACATACTGTGCCGATTTCTAATCGGCCGTTTTAATCTGCTGCTTGTTAGAAAAAAAAAAAAAAAAAAAACCTGGCGCGGAAAGAAGAATCGTCGGCTGTGTCGATTGAATGAAGTTCGGAAATATATTTTTTCCCCGCGATGTGTTGATCTTTCCAAGCAAAGACATTCTGTGCAGTCACAGTCACGCACTTTGCATCGGGCGATACTCGCGACAAGAGACACGTTTTCCGTCTCTCCGAAGAGCGTTTATTACTCGGCGGCGACTTTGCACGGCACATTAAACCCGGAGCTTCCGTTTTATCGCAATTTAACCAGCGCGATTCCTCGCGAAACGATTATGGGCCCTAAAGCACAGGGAAAAGTTGAAGCGTTTCCGGGCGAGAACTTCCGCGTCGTAAATTTCCGCATGCAATAATCGTTTCCCTCCCCCCCCAGTTTCGTTTCCCCCAGAACCCTTTTATTGCGCGATATATTTTATCGCCGCGGAAGACCGAGGAGGAGGAAATTGGTCGTCGTGCGAAAAACGCAACTTGAATTAATAAACGCGGTGTTTAATTAAAACAGAAATACATACTCTGCGAAAAATAACGCGCGTACGTAAAAAAAAAAAAAAAAAAAAAAAAAAAAAAAAAAGGTAATTATGTGTATTTGACGCGCGAGCGTTGACACGATTTACGGACAAATTGGAACGGGAACGCTTTTGTGCGCATTTTCCGAGCCGCGTGCAAATGGGCGAGGAATTCAAGGAAGCCGGTGGGTGGAAGAAAGAAAGAACGCGCAAGAATGCCGGCGCGAATAAAATCTCTTTCCCCGAAGAAAGAGAGAGCGCGCCGCGCTAAAATAAACGGTCTAGAAGAGGGTGAGGGAAGAAGGAATAAGAAAACACACCCGAAGATGCTCTACACATTGCACCTCCATTCATTCGCGGGGTTTTCGGAGCGACGAGCTTACGACGACGGTTGGCGTTGTAGCCTCTGTCGCGTTACCGCGAAATGCCATTAAGCTACCGTTATCTAGGTAATAAGGACCGCCACGGTTAGGCCGTGTATATAATGGCGAACGCGTCACAAAGCGCATTATCGCGGCGCGCCGCGATTCGACGTGCCGGATTGCCAATTAGCGGTTGTCAGTAAATAAGCGCCCGCGTCGCCGTAAAGATGTCTTTCGCGCGAAACACGCCGCGTGTTTCACGATTCCAATTTCTGTGCCGCTGACTGAGAAAACAAGAAGATGCTTCTGGGAACATCCAATACGGAGGCTGCACATTGTGCAATTTTTTTTTTTTTTTTTTATTAAAAAACGTAAAGAAAGTTTGAAATGAGGTCTTGAAAAAGTGCCAATTGGGAAAAAATTTATTGAAAAAGCTAATGCAACAAACGAACTTTGCATAAAATAAACAAGTGATAAACACAATAAAAGAAAAAAAAGAAAAATAATATACCGAACACCAAGATTGAATAAAATGTTGGCAGAGAGACAGAAAGCCGAGGAGGACTCCAGTGTTAATCGCGTAAACTCGATAAAAACACGATTTTATTTAAAACATATTTTTGCAAAAAAATTCAAGTTAGGTGGTAACGATTTTTACTTTTGACAATTTTTTGTCGGTTTTTTTTTAAACAAAATTGATTACCTTTTTATTCGCGCTGTGCGTGCGCGAATACACTTACGCATAATTGCGGTCAAATTTTATACACAGAGAAAATAATTAGAATTTATAATTATAATCAAAATTGCGCAGAATCAAGAAAAAAAGATCATTACCGCGGGAAATTGAACGAAATTATCGAATTTCATATTTTGCTCGCACGCGCATATACGCGCAGACAGAGAGTAGAAAGAGCTGCTGATCGAAATTGCATCGTCTATTATTTTAATCAGTGCGGGTAATCGAACCTTTAAGCGCGCGCGTCATCATCTTATCGGATGGTGAAAATTTAAATGTATAATTACGTACGTAAGTAACACTTTATTCGTGCGCGCAATAGATACGCGCGATTACGTATTTTATATACGTTTCGTCGCGATTTATTTAAATTTCGTACGCGATATCGAATCGCAAATGAACTTAATGAGTTTGTACGACGCGTTTGTAATAAAATGATTAACTGTGTATAGTCGCGCGGTTGTGCGAAATAAAATTTGCATCATTTGCATATATTTTGCATCTCTCGAGCAGTGTTTCTCTCGCTGCGATACGCAAACACACACACACACACATAGTGTGCCTGCGTGTCACATAGTGTCATCAATCGATGCCATATTCCGATATTGGCCGATCTCGTCTGCCCGGCGCGTAGGTCAGGTTCGTTGTTGATTTAGCCGACCGTGCCAGATAACCCATTATCTGTCAAAGTAACGAAGAGCTGTTGCCCGACGCTCTTCATCAAAGTGTGATGACGTGTTAATCCGATTAATCCCGCATGGCGAAGTGGCCAATCGACGACAATGAACTTTCGCGTGTGATAATTAACACGCTTATCTTTTCGGCGGAATCATCGATCAGTCGCTCCCAAGTTTGACGACTCTTTTACACGTTGGTTTATTTTTAAAGTTATTGTTTATTCACATCGCAGTGCGGTTTTGAATTTTTTCGAGGGTACCAACAACAGAGGGTAGGAAGAAAAAGAAAATGGTTTTGTCACACACGTGGATTTTTCCAATTGAAACATTAATTATATCAGTTGTTGTATAAAATATATCGAGAGAAAAGAGAGAAAAAAAATGAACAAATAATAAATAAATAAAAAATAAAGTTTTTGTATTTTAATTTAATCGTAACACGAGAAACTTTTTAATAAATTATTATTCGGTTGGTTTTTTATTTGTGCTTTGCGCGCGTTAATTAAATTACCGATTCGGTGTGAAACACATCGAGGATAATGTGTATTAATTGCCATAGCTTGTCAGGACTAAGAATTAATAATTATAAGTATCACTTTGTACGATTCTCAGCGACGTGTCGGTCTCGTCGAGAGTACGCGAATGGCTCCGCTCGCCGGCTTTCGACGCTCGACAGTGGGAGGACGAGGAGCTGCTGCTGATGTTACAGACGATGTTCGTCGAGCTTGACCTACCTCAAAAGTTCAACATTCCTTTGCCGATTTTGAGAAATTTCCTCTACGAGGTCTACAACAACTACAACGAGGTGCCGTTTCACAATTTCAGGCACTGCTTCTGTGTGGCGCAAATGGTGAATATACGTTGCCTTTGTATCGCTTCAAGATTTGTAGAACACCAGTGTGTCTGCTAATATGTTTGGTTGATTGTCTAGCGAAAAATCAGTTTTACGTAATTTATTTTTAAGTGACTTATTTAATAAAAAAAAGACAATTCAAGTTTCTTTAAAAAAACAAAAATCTAAAACTATATCTAGTTAATTAATCAGATCGGACATTTTTTCTTCATGTTGCGAAATTTAATCTGTTCGCCGCGCAGATGTACGCGATAGCCTGGGCGGTGGACCTGCCATCAAAGATAGGCGACCTCGAGGTCCTCATATTGATTGTTTCCTGCATCTGCCACGATCTTGACCATCCGGGCTACAACAATATTTACCAGATAAACGCGCGGACCGAGCTGGCGTTACGCTACAACGATATCTCACCTCTGGAGAATCATCACTGTTCCGTGGCGTTCCGAGTACTGGAAGCGCCCGAGTGCAATATTCTCGCGTCATTGGACAATCCTACGTACAGAATAGTGCGCGAGGGCATTATACGGTGCATCCTGGCCACCGACATGGCCCGACACAACGAGATCCTCGGCCAATTTACCGACATCATTCCCGAATTCGATTACACCAACAAGGCGCACATAAATCTGGTAAGTTCGTTTTTTGACAATTGAAACAAAAATCAATCACTTTGCTCGTGCCACGTGCATCGTTTGTTTTTGTTTGTTTGTTTTTTCTTTTAATTTAATTTATTTGCAGCTGTCCATGATTCTGATCAAAGTGGCCGACATAAGCAACGAGGCGCGTCCGATGGAAGTCGCGGAGCCGTGGCTGGACAGATTGCTTCAGGAATTCTTTAAACAGAGCGACGCGGAGAAGCTCGAAGGTCTTCCGGTCACACCCTTCATGGATCGGGACAAGGTGACCAAACCGTCGTCCCAGGTTAGCTTCATCGGCCTAGTTCTCCTCCCACTCTTCGAAGCTCTTGGCGAACTTCTACCGGAATTGCAGGTACTCCAGGGTTTTCTTTTTTTTTCCACTCGACGATATCGCACGAGTTGTTGAATTTATGAATGTCAAACAAAATCCCAACATTTGTTTTTTGTTTTTGTTTTTACAGGATCTCATAGTTCAACCGGTCAGAGAAGCTCTGGAATATTATCGCAAACTGAACGAAGCTGCCAAAGACGAGCGTCATCATCGGAAGAGCGTCGTAGACGTCGGCGAGTCGGTCCCGCCCAACGCGTCGAGCACAACCGGTGGCTCGTCCGCCGTCATTAAGTCCACATCGTCGCACAGCGTGCGCTCAAAAAGATCCGCCGGCACGGTACATTCGCGCTCACGCTCCACCGACGACGACATCACGGAGAACTTGATGATGGAGGACGTGGATAATATCGAGAGTTCCGATCCGGAGACCGCGACGGAAGTGGAGATAAGCGAGAAAACGTTGAAGTTCAAGATCTCGACGGAGGGCACGCTGGCTGGCCCGACCAGCGGTCGCAAGAGTTATCCCGGCAGTCGGAAGGGCAGCCGGGAGAAATCCTCGTTGGATTATCACAATCACGATTTGGCCAAGGCCGTTCGTGATCACGAGCGAGAGAGAAGACGCAGCAGAGGCGAGAACTTCGGCAGCGACCTGAGTTCGCCGGTTAGCGCGAGGTCTGCCGAGGGCACGCGGATCGTCGAGGAGAAGGACGAGTCGGTTTTTTTAGATGTAAAGCTCGAGGGCAAAACGCCTGAGGGAAACGGCAATGTCGTCGCGGCGGAGGCCCGCTCGCAGCCGATAAACAACGTGAGGAAGATCAGCAGCGTCATTGAAAACGATCAGATCGAGATTAGATCGAGTCGCAGAGACGCGCACGGTAGTCGGGAATCGGTCGGTCTGCGATGTTGTTGCGACGACAAAACCGGGCCGAATAACAAGTCGTTGCTTTCGCGATTGAGAAATTTCACGGACCGTCTGAGCATAAGCTTCGATTCCAAGGACTCGCCCGGTCCTAAACCGAAGCACGCGTCGAAGACGCTCAACAAGAGCAATTCGATAAGCAGCGGTTCGACCACCTCGTCGTCGAGGCATCACAATTCCTTATTTATCTGCAAGCGTTGTAATCTTGCCAAGTCGTCGATCAAGGACAGCCACAAGGCGGCCATCGCGACCGTGGTTGAACTGTCGTCGGTGGACAAACGCGCGATGACTCTGCCGAAGGTGCGCAAGTCCACGGACTGCAAGAACAAGAGCTGGCGAACGGTGTTCGCCAAAGAGAAGAGATCGTCCACTTCTCTGGAGGCTCTGCCGGCGGCCGGCGCTGATAGCTCGTTCTCCAAACATCGCAGAAACCTGTCGAATCCCGAGGGCAAGTCGCAGAGCATGAAGGAGGTTAAGACGCGGCAGAATCTGGACATCGAGTTTCAAGAGATCGACGTGCGTACGAAGAAACAACCCGAGATCATAGTCAATCCCGACACCAGTATCTGCGACATCGAGGAGGATCTCGGCAAGGTTGAGATTAGAAGAAGCTCGGCCAGTATGGAGGACATTTCCAAGATGGCGAAGCAAGCGGAAGCCGCCATACTGCTCGGCTCGCTGGATCCTAACAAAGCGGAAGAGCGTCCTCACACCGGCAGTCTGGACTCGATGCTCTGCAAGGACGTGTCCAAGTCACGAAAGAAACATTCCGCTTTGTTCTCCTCACCCGCGACCGCGAAAAAATCATCGCCCGGTTTGTTCTCGCGAATCAAATCCGGCATGAGCATCGACAGCACACGGAGCAACAGCAACAGCGATTCTCTTCACGAACATGGCTCGCAAAGCGGATGGATATCCTCGTTGACAGCTAGCTTCCGGCCGAAGAGGCATCCGAACGACACGCCGTTGTCCCCACATCCGCCGAGGTCGCCCAGCAGAGAAGAGATCAAGTGATACGTTCTAGTGGTCGAGGATTCCTCCGAGAAGAAGCTCGGTCTACGCAACTGGTGGCCCGAGAACTTGTTCTGCTGCAGTAGCTAAGATTCGAGCAAATAGTACAATTCCTGTGAAAACGGGAGGGGGGGAGGAGGGAGGAAAGGGAGTTAAATCCAGTCTCGGAAATTATTCGGGACTGTATCGTATCGTCGTAACGCATAAAAAATTAGTAGAACATGTGGTTGTTGAAGAGTTTCGTAAAGTAAATTTCAGCCTCTCGACGAAGGGATTTGTTAATCCTTTCCCACTGCGGAATTAATTATCAATTAATAATATCGCGCTAAAGTAAAGAAGCAGTTCAATTCGAACGAATTGTATTTGCTCGAGCAAACCAATTATCCAATATGATATGTACAATTACCCTGAGTGAGAATCGAATTGAATTTTTAATTGAATTCTTCTTTCGGAGGTAATCCTCGCACAAGACCATGATTTTCTGTCAATTCAGAGTGCTTTTTAGTCGCAAACGATTAGACAAAGAGAGTCGGATACGTTTAATTATTGTGTGTGGGACACTTACGGCCTGTGAAGAAAAAAACAAAAAAAAAACAAAAAAAAAACGAGAATGTATGCTGTATACACATAGACTATTTTATTTATTGTCCGATTAAAGAATAGCCTAATCAGTAAAATCATTAATGTTGTTCTCGTTACTATATGCATATATATATATATATATATATATATATATGTATATATGTATATACATAAAAATAAATAAAAATATACAAGAGTGCAGATGTATACAGAGACACTAGAGGACATACATACGTACATATACATCTCCATTGACACATGTGCATATTATACATATATATTGTGTGTATATATATATATATACACAACAATATAAAAGCTCTATAGTGTATACGCGATGCGTGCGTGAATAGTTTGTAAGTAGAAGAAAATGAAGAAGAAAAAAAAACGAACGAGTTATGTTGAGCTCTGTTCGATGCGCGAGTTTTTCAGGAACGACGATTTAAGGACGCGTGAGGTAAGAGAACGTTTGTTTCGGAGAGACATATATTTTTTAGGATTCATTCTGAGCATCTTGTTTCTCTCTCTCTCTCTCTCTCTCTCTCTTTCCGTCGCAGTATTCTTCGAATTTCATAGAAATATTGCGATCTTTAAAAAAAAAAAAAAAAATAACCTGTGTGCGATTATTCTGAAATTAATCTGACGAGACGATCTCGAACCCCCTTCGGAGACTCTCGGGGGATATTTTCAGATTAGTTTTTTTCATTATATAAATAAATATATAAATTAGATATTCTCATCTCTCGAGCTATAATTAACCAAGGCGAAACGGGGAAATGGGAGAGACGCGCGTCAGATTTAATTAATTGCGTTTTTTTAAGGCGACTCGCACGTGCGCGATGATAAATCTCTCGGCAGTTCGATTTTCGGAGACGGTTGTTGGAAAAGAATTGCGTCGCGGATTATCTTTTTTTTTTTTTTATCTAGTCTAGCTACGCTCCCCGGCGTGCGTTTCAACTTCGAAAAAACGGTTTTGAACACTTTTTAAACGGCAGTTTTTTTTTACAGAAGGATACGAAATTTCTCTCGAGTTCGGACACGTTTCTTCAGAACGTAAAGTTTTTCTTCGAACAATTAAATCTCTCGCGGAAAAAGAAACACACTATTGTGAACAAAAAAAAAAGGAAGGAACGTAGCCTAACGGGGTGGTTCTTCTTGACGGACTATCTCTCCTTTCGTTTCGTTAAAAAAAAAAAAAAAAGAAAAAACTCCTTTTGATGTGTAATTTCCGAATCAAATTTCCATACATACGCATGTTGCAACGCATACGTAGAAACACACACGCTCAAACGTAATTAACGTCTGCTTAAACGACGTCCCGCTTTTTTCATTTTTAGATGTTTATATTTTTATACTCCATCAACTGCGTCTGTACGGGCGAGTGAAAAACCGCATGTATTGTTGAACTCTAGTCTTACGTTATTATCTTCAGACCGGTCGCCGAGGTTTGAATGCGTTTATTAATTTTGCGTGACGGTCTTCACGAGGGAAAAAAACAAACAAACAAACAAACAAACAACACACACACAATCGATGAAGAGAGCGAACGAACGAGCGATCGAACGATTCTGCGTCAATTGCTCGATACTGATTGTTTCAATCAACGATACTGTTTCCATTCTTCCTCTCTTTCTCACTTTTACGCCATTGGAATTCGGAATTCGCGTCAAACATGTGACAACGGCAAACAGAATGAAAATTAAAGTCCGCGCGTAAGATCGTATAAAAAAAAAATTGACGATTTTGCAACAAACTCTATAGAGGAAAGAAACTAATTTTCATTGGGCGGACAAAAGTCCCGCCGCAGAGGAGATACGAAATCGAATAATCGAATAACGAAATATAATTTTCTGTGATTCTTTCTCGAGGTTAAAAAAGTCTTTTTTTTTTTTATTGTTTCAAGTAAAGAATAAAAGATGTAAGGAAAATACTGGGAAAAAAATAGAAAAAAGTACTAACTGACGTTCGCGGGAATGTGGGAAGAAAGTCGGTGTGGCGCGACGCGATATTTAGATAATCAAAATTTTCCGCGATGTGAACGAAAGGGAGCATTTGATTTTTCGAGAGAACATTGAACAATTCCGAGACTCCTATCAATCGCTCGTGTAATTCAGTCACTAAAGGACCGATACGAGACTGCGTATAGGATGTCCGTGTGTATAAAAAAAAAAAAAAAAACTGCACATCTTATTATTGAAACGACAAGTCAGACGTGTGTTGGATCTTTTTATATAGTTTTCTACACAGACATCCTGCATTTCCAGCTGTATATTGGCTCTTTATTGAAAAGTATAATACGAAAACGTCAATCACTTCAAAAACGTGGGAAATCAAAGTTACTGGTTTTTTTACTCATGGAAAGCTGCTAAAAAAAAAAAAGGAAATTAAATCACGCTCTCGCCTTACGTGTTTACGCAAACTGTGTAGATTTAATTCAAGCGGAATATTCCAACGTTTGTTTAAAAACCTCTCCCACCACGACCAAAGCGAATGTTCCTAAAAGATATTTCTAACCTTCTATATCTAACAGACAAAAATCAAATGCGCTTTTGTCCTTCGTATCGCCTACTTTCTTTCTCTCTCTCTCTCTCTCGCTCTGTGCCTGACCGGGGACAAAGGTACCCAAATGACTAATTAGTTAAAAAATTCTTTCATACATACGATAACCGTGTTAATAAAATTAAGCAACACGAAACACATATCCAAGTTTTTTCGAATTTGACCTGTTAAATAAATTGCGTGCGAAACGATAATTAATGAAAAATTATTGCGCGAAATGTTTTTTCCGCGCAAAGGTATGAAAAATCGCAGTTTTTTTTTAAAGTCTCTTCTCTTAACTTTTACATGTTATATGTATTTATCAAGAAAGAAAAACTTTTTGCGCGCGTGTTGTTTTGCAAAGTCTTTAAATAACTCGTTCAATCTCGATAGCGCCAGGCGCGTTTCGGGTACTTTTTTCCAAAACTAGTCGACACACAGTTTCTTTGTTCGCAATTTCTTACCTTACTCTACTTACCGTGTCTTGACTACTACCCTACTAACAATCTCAATTCGCACAAGGGAAACGAGAAAATTTTTTTCCACTTCACAGATCCGTGAAATGGAAAATTCAACTCGTTGCGAGATTGTTGTTTTGATTCTCGCTTTTCCGATATCTTGTATCGCTTGTAAAATATTATTAAAATAACAAGTATAAAAAAAAAAAAATGAAAAAAAAAGGAACACAAAAAATGGGCCAATCAAAAACCGGTAACACACGGTTCATCGCGTTTTACTCGTCAATTAAATATTTCTTCTCAATAAAAATTCTCTCTCTTGTATTCCAATTATATATATCGTCGTGTCAATTATCCGGATAAAGTGTATAAGAAAAAAAAAAAAACTCGTTCGTATTAATCGCTTTTTGCCTCCGCTCGCATGTGTATCGGGGGGATACGTTCCGCATTCGATTTTGCGCAGAGGCGCGCTCGACGTTATTTATAATTGTATTTTTATCCTCTGATCAAAATTATATCTTCAATCCACTATACGTATACGACAACTATATATATATATGTTTACCCGAAGTTACCAGATATTCGAAATCTGTATATTGTATAAAGCTGAGCTTAGCGCGGGAGAATATTGCGTTTTTTAACATTTTCCTTGTACGTGAAGCAAAGAAAAAAAAACGGCTTGACGAAATAAAGACATTCAATTCGTCACTTTATCAAAGTCTTTTGAAACCGCACATTTTTACACGCGTCTTTTGATGATGAATTACTTAAGCGCGCAAAGCGCTTCTGTAATTGAAAAATTATGCCAAAAATTATGTGCTGTATTACACTTCGACGACGATGTCGTTGTGTAGGTTACAGCGTCGCGAGATCTTCTCTTTCATTTCGTTTTGATAATTGAACGTTATCGACAAAAGTAACCGCAAACAGGCGCGTTCACACAATGACGTAAATGAAATGTCGGTGAGAATTAAAATGTTTTAATGCGTGTATTTTGAATAAAAAAAAAAAACAAACAAAAAAACGTAATTACAGAGACTGTTATTAAGATGCGGTGAGTTTTAACGAGCTGTATATTCAACAACTGTGGCTTTAAAATGTCACATTGTTTAAAAAAAATCAAGTAAGCGACTTGTACATTATAGCGATTTCACGAGTTATAATCTTAAAAAAAAAAAAAAAAAAAAAAAAAAAAAAAAAAAAAATTCTCACAAGGAAGAACCTTGATCGTTGTGTCTATCTGTGAATTCGAATAAAACACTCAAACATCACGTGGACAATTTCATGTTTCGAAAGATCTATTTTCTCCGTCTCTCGCCGTCCCTTTCTCACGCAGAGTTGTATTAAAAAAAAAAAAAAAAAATTTAAGAATCGCTGAGATCTCTCGCTGGAAGAGGAGAAAGAAAAGAAATATCGATCGTCGTGATCGTTGTCATTGATCATCTCATTGTTAGATTAATTATTATGCGAAATTAAAATTATGCGTACATAGAATTCATAAACGCATGAAGCTAATCTCTCGTGTGTGTACATACAAATACGCAGGTGGTGTATACCTGTGTATTTTATATATATACGTATATACATATGGAAAATTGTGTATATGTGTGTGTGAAGAAGAGAGAGAAGAACGCGGGAAAACACTTTGTGTATGTATATATCTACGTGTATATGTGTGTGTGTAGAACATAGAAACATGTACACATACGTACGCAATTGGTTCCGGAAAATATTTGGCCGCCTAAAGAAAATAAACGCAGTGTCAAAAGTCGCGTGATAGACGCAAGAAAAGAGGTTCAAAATGTATTTTCAACAAAAAAACAAACTTTACTTCTTTGCAACGTGGTTTTGAATCGAAGCATTAAAACATCGAAACATGTTTGAAAATTACTAAAAAAAAAACAATGTGGAAAATTAATACTGACAAAACTACGCGGCCATTTAAACTTGACAATTTTACACTCGAGTATGTTTTACAAAATTTAGTTTTAGTTGCGCTACGTCGTGTGTTTTTAGGCGAGCGCATTTTCCATTTTGAGAATTTCATACGACGATAGAACAAAGCTCTTACGTGCATCTTCTAGAGAGCGGATTGATAAATTTTTTTTCTTAAAAATATATTTTGACCGCAATTTTTCCGTCTGTCACATTTTACTCTCCACGATCGAACGTTTTATAGACGGTCGAGTGCTTTCGGGACCGACTGCACGTTCAATTTGTGTGAACAAAGTAATTATGTAATTAAGTAATTACACACATATTTACCTGATAAATACGAGGAGGATGAACAAAAAAACACACGCGTTAATGCTCGCGGGCGAGTTACTAGAGCGATATTATTACACCGATACACTATATATAAATATATATATATATATATATATATATATATATATATATATACATATGATATTACAGTATTGTACGATCAAAGTGTGTATAATTATGTAGAAGTATAGTAAGTCCATGTGCGTGTGAGTGTGTGCGTGTATGCGTGTGAATGCGCGCGTGTGTGGCATTGTGCGTTCGCGAAAAACCACCCACACCCCATTGACTGATTGCTATTCCGCAGTGACGGTAATTATTTTCTCTCGCGCAATTGCAAACGATAGAGATTATCGATCGAGAAATATATTTTTTCTCGAAGAGAAAACTATTCGTCACTTTGGCACAGAAACATTTTTACGCTGTGGCCGTTGTAATTCAACGTGCGAAAAATCAAGCAGTTGTTTTAAACGTTTTCGGAAAAGTGCCGGGAGCTTTTACACCAGAATATTTTTATATAAAATTATGATCTTTTCGATATTTGCCGCACAATTAAGTTACAGGAGGATATACTGCAAGGTGGGAAAAGAGTCACTAAAAAAAAAATTGTTGCTTGCAAGTCGTTACACGTAACCGCGCGCGCGCGCGCGTTATTTACGGAGCTCGCCGGCGATCGTTAAATCGCAAAACTCACCGTCACTAAAGAAAAGCTGCGTGCGAAGAAAAAAAAACTATAAGATACATATAAGATACTATCGATAAATGGTATCTGTCATTCCACTCGATTCCAAGATGTCGTAGTTTTGTACGTATATATATACACGTGTATACATTACACACGTATACATATGTATATATATAGTAAAGTATATCACATATAGGAGCGTAATTTTAAGTAACATATCCACGTGGTTCCGCGCGAGTTCGCTGCCCGGCGATTATACAAGCCCGCCCACGTGGACGACGACGATCGTTAGTCTTTTTTGTAAATGAGAGTAAGCGAATGATGAAAATAAATATATATACATATGTATGTATATAATAAACATGACGTACACACACACATATGTCATCACATCGGAAAGCCGAGCTGCTCGTCGTGGCTGTCTCCTCTACATATAAAAACACAAAATATATCGTTAAATAAAGGAAAACTGATCATTCTGCCAGTGACAGAGAGATGCGTATTTGAAAAAGAAAAAAAAAAAAAAAAACATTATTTCTCGCGTTATTCTTTGGTTGAATCGAAGCGCCGCTCGTTTGACTTTTAACAAGTTTCCAAATAAATGTCAATTCCAATTCCGGAATAATTCCGATTTTTGTGTTTCTTTTTCTTCTAAAAGGAACAATAAAAAAAAAAAGAGGCGACAAAGTATTTTCTGAAAAGTCGCGTATATAACCACTTAGAATCGTTCCGCTCTCTTATGGTCCAAAGATGGGACTGTATCGAAATTTTGCATAATACCAAAATAACTCAATCAACAAAATTTACAATGTTATCGCTTTTCCGCCCTGTTCGCCAGCGCTATGTTCACATTGGCAACTACGTCGCCAAGTTCACGAGAAGCTGGGTCGGTGAGTATACCGTGTCCGGGGGTTCTTTTCCGTGCTGTATGCACGTGCTTCGGCGCAGAACCGACACGCAGGGCAAACTCGAGCCGCGCTGTATCGGTCGCCAGTTACGATCGCGGAATTCCGTTCCGAGCGCAAGTAAGTTGGCAGGAAAATCGTTTGCAAACACGAGCGGCAATGTTGTTTGCAACAAATGATTTATTATGGCTATTTACCGAGCGAATTTGTCAACGCTCTGAACGCCGTAATTTTGAAAATTCGATATATCGAACGAGATATCGAATCTCGGAGCAAATTATTTTGAATCCAATTGCACTAAAAAAAGTACGCGCCACGTCTATAGATTCTAAAACCGTTCACGGTGTTAAATATACACTATATTTATTTTTTATTGTTTTTTTTTTAATATATACATATATTTAAATAGTCATACATTGACACATGGTGGCGTCATTAAATTACACACCTTGCTATTTCAAATACCGAATTTTAGCTTAGACAATAACACTACAATATATTTTTACGCTTTTGCATAGCATCGCTACTAGAGTTTTTGAAGATTGAGATACAACACGTTATCTAACGGCGACAACATAGCTCCTTTCGGCTCGATTTGGGCTGGTATCAAAGTTTTGCTGCTCGGTGACACCTTGACTTTGCTCATCATCTTGAGAAGAATCAGTTTGGTCTGCAAGAGCCCGAAACGATTGCCTGCAAAATATCCACGAGTTTATTATCGTCTTTTTTTTTTGTTTTTTTTTTGTTTTTTTTTCGACACACTTTTCGTTATTTTAATTACTTGCCTATACACGTGTGCGGACCTTCCCCAAATGGGAAATAGACACAGGGCGGTATGTTGCGCTTGTTCTCCTCGTTGAATCTTTCCGGATCGAACTTGTGCGGTTCGGGAAAATATTGGGGATCGAGATGCATGCCGAGCATCGATACGTAAACCGGCGTGCCCTTCTCGAGCACGAGATCCGAGTTTGGCACTTTGTAAGTGTCGTTGGGCATGCGATTCAGATAGCCCAGTGTCGGATACAATCGCAAAGTCTCGGACACCACCATGTCCAGATACGGTAGCGACATGGCCTGAGAAAAATTAAAATGTGACGTTTGAATTCTATTCTGCGGATAAAAATCGCGCGCTGAAACAACAATTTCAAAAAGGTTGAGATAAGTAGCTCGAGATTGAAACAAATGTGTCTCTAAAGAGAAGAAAAACAACCGTTGACAAACAATATCATCGAAAATAATTCGCTCGTGCGATATTTTTTGGATATTGAAGTTAGTGGCGCAACGTAAATAAAGAAATATTCCCAATACCATGTCGTATGTGATTTTGCCGTCGTTCTTGTCGAGCGCCTCGAGAACCTCTTTTCTCAATCTGTCCTGCATTTCGGGATGCACCGCGAGTTCGTACAATGCGAAAGTCGCTGTGGTCGAAGCGGGTTCGAAACCGGCCACGAAGAAACTCGCCGCTTGCGCCAACAGATCGTCTCCGTCAAATTCTGCAAAAGTCGATTTGTAAAATATCACTTTTCAAACGGTCGCTTGTAAATTTTTATCGAACACAGTGTGTGTTCGAAAAGAAAATTTTTTTTGTAACTCACTGAATCCGTCGATATTTTGATCGGCGTTATTTTGCTTGAGCTCGATCAGAATGTCGATAAGATCGTTTCGCTTCTCGCCGGATTTCATGCGTTCGGTGAGCGTTTCCCAGAAAACCTTGCGCAGAAAAGCGGTAGGTTGCTCTCCCATCATCTTTACGCGAGCCATTCGAACGATGCTGGGCAGGAAGAATATCGAGAGCATCTCGAAACCGCGAACGATGTTGTAGTAAAATATCATCTTGCCGTATCTGCGGAAGTCGGCGTTCGGGTCCTTGAACGAATTCACGTCGAGGCCGAAAGCGGTGCTGCCTATCACGTCCGTCGTGAATTTAGCGGTCAGTTCCTTCACTTCTATCTCCTTGCCGTTACCTGCCGACGAAAAATTATTCAGATATCGCGGAGTTACATTGTGACATATTTGATGTAACGTCACTGTGTTTCCGTATTTTTCACGTAGGAGAAACACTAAAAGAACCTCGAGAGTTTTCATTTTCGTACATATCAGGATATTTCTTATGTGTGTGCGCGCGCGCGCGCGCAAATTAAGTAAAAAAAAAAAAAGAAAGAAACTTACCTTCCAGACCCAACGCGTCAAGATACGCGCCCAAATGGTCCGTGCATTGTATCATTAAATGAAACATCTTCTTCATTTTGCCGGACGTGAAGAACGGCGTTAGTTTGACTCTCAGAGTTTTCCAAGACTCGTCTCTCATGAAGAAGAGATTGGCGTATCCGAGACGATCGTTCGGATCCGCCGTGTTGTATCGGTTGTTGAACTGATTAAAATCCTTGACCAAGATGTTCTTGACGAGTTCTCGATCGCGAACCAACAGAAACGGTTTGTCAAATATGTAGAAGCCCATGTAAGGCAATCCCTTTGCCTGATCGTACAGCTGCTTCAGGTAATCAGCCGGGGATTTCTTCAAAAACAGACATTCGGTGAAATTGCCGAAGAAAGGTGTGGGCGGAATTTCCAGAACTCCTCGTTTCTTCCAGTATTTGAATTTGCGAGTCATGTATAGATAGGCGGCTATCATGGTAGTTGTTAGAATTATCAGGCCGTCCAGACCCCAGTATGACGTTATAATCGCCATCGTGTAAAGATTTTTTTAAATAAATGTGTATCGTCCGTCACGTGTGTCTGCAGAACAAAGAATATTAATTACAAGAGACGCGATAACGTCTCGCGCCAAGTATATATTTTTCTAGAAACTACATATCACAAAGACAATGCAATATGTAAAATTCACCGACACGTGTTTCGTCGACATTGTCGATGTTACATTTTCACAAAAAATAAATGTCTTTTTTCGATTTTTTTTTGCCATTATTGACCGACATTATATTTTTCGCCTTACTCTCAATTAGTAAATGTATTACTTTCGCACACGTGATGTCGTGTAGTTTTGTCAATGTTATTTAGTCCGATAAGAGCAAGAGAGTTCACATCGCGAGATCATATTCGCGTATACAAAGAAATAGTTTCACTGATATTGCAGAAATAGCGCTTTCAAGTTATAATAAAGCAAGACTTCGTATCAATGGATTATTAATATATAAAATCGCGAAATAGAGGGATGATCTGTATGTAAAAATAGTAAAACAAGTAGCTACTAATATAAAAGCAACGCGTTATTCGCAGCAAATCATCTTTCATCTTTATAAAAGTATGTTAAAAATTGTCACATTAAAATTAAATTCCAACTTAAATTTTCTAATATTTTTGTATAAATATGTGAGTTGATTAATAAACATAACAATGTAAATTCACAATAATTTCTTTATCTCTTATTGTTAATACTACAATCTGTCTTAATACAGAAAGTAGTCGGTAAGACTTTTATAAGACGCAGTAAGACTCACAAGGTGAGTGACTGCAAAAGTACTTACTACATTCATTCATTCTCATTGATAGAAAGATAAAAATATATAACGTCGCGGTTAAAAAACTCGATATCGCGAAATTTCAATCAAAACGATGTCGAGAGAAGACGTTAAAATGTCGATAAAAATATGTCAGCGAAAAAACGTAACGTCGATTTAAAAACAATGCGTGTCATGGCGAATTTCATGTACAATATATATCCGCGCACCATTTGACAGCATAAATTTTTTTACAGCGAAAAAAATGTCATCGAAAATCGACTCTTGCAGTTCAAAGTTACGAAAATTTTATGACAGAAGACGCTACTGTATGTAAAATAAAAATTTTAATGTACACTCGGCTATGTGCGTACAAATGTACGCGCAATTATATTACTCGACTTTTGTGTAAGTGTAAGGAGAAATAGACACGAATAATAACACAATTTGTCTTCAGCACGGCTGATTTTCTCACCTTAAACCGAGGGAACAAACTATCGAGTTTATCACGATCGGATACGTTATACGGAGAGAATGTAACAACCGACTAAACTTGTACATTATGCACGCGATTGTATTTATATGTTAGGGATGACTCAAGTTTTTTTATTGCGAAGGATCTGAGAATGTAACTTCATATGCAGGTGTGGAATAGCTGCTCCTCCCTCTTCGGTCATGAAAATAATTACTCCTCAACAAAGTGAATGATTCTTCTGATAACGAAACGAAGAAACAAATTGGAAAAAAAAATTTTATTATCACATTTAATTGCGCGTGTGCCTTCTTGCTTGAAAAAATTCGATAAATTCAGATAGCAAAATATCTGAATTGTGTTTTTGATTCAAATTTTTGCTATCTGAGATGTTCGATAAATCTTTTTTATCTTCTTTTATTGTGATTTTAACTTACAACGTAATGTTATCATGTTTACAACGTTCGATTAAAAATAACTCACATTGATTGATCGGATAATAATTCAAGATGTTTGATAAATCTCTTATATCTTCTTATGTGATTTATATAACGTATTTATGTTTAATTAATATTAATTATATAATAATATAATTAATAATATATAATATAACTTTAAATCGAAATTTATAGTAGTTTTTGTTGGGTTCGCGTATATGAAAAAATTTGTTGTGTCCGATATGTTAACGGTTGTCTTACATTTTTTTTTTTTTTTTATTCAATACGTTATTTTTTACGTAACGTAGTTTTTTGCAATGTTAAATGGAAATGACACATTGATTAAGCAATGAATGTATAATGAATGCACAGATTATTAGACGAAAAATGCATACAACAATTTGTACCTCAATTTGATAAAATAACACATGCGCGTCACTGCAAAACTTTATTCTTTATTACTCTTCTACTCACAGGTTATACATAAATTTAATACGTATATAAATTTAATAAATATACAAACTTGTTGTTGCACATTACACAGTTTTAATATAATAATTTCATAGTATTGGTACACAGTTTGGTACAACGAACTTTTTACTTGCCACGCGAAGATACGACGAGAGTTTTTTTAAAAATCACGTTAAGATTTATATTAAAATTTTATCAAATATATTTTATTATATTTATTAAATATTGGTCTTCCACAATAAATAATCATCTCGGTATGTAATCCGATGACAAAGAAGGTTTCTTTCTCGCACGCACTTTAGTCGACGCACTAGTGTCGCTCCTTTCACTGAAGTTTCAGTGATGCAGCGTCTCTCTATACTTGATATGCTTCAACACTTCTTTTTGTAATCTCGAACTGCGATGATAGGGAAAGAAATCGAATTTTCAATATCTCTACAGTTCTTTTGATCTAATAATAATAATAATAATAATAATAATAATAAAAAACATATCGTGCGTGTAAACAGTAAGACTAACTATGCAGTTCGCAATTAAGATTCTATCGTATATTTATATGGCATTGACGTTATTTCCACCATCAATGATGCAATGGAACGTAATATGCGCAAAAAGTTGTTTTAGTCTGTGCTTATCTGATAACTTCTTCTATTGAAAATAATGTGCAATACAGATATCTATATTGAGATATCTGTATCTTTTGTAAACTAAATGCAAACACATTTATCGACATATTTATTAGTAGAACGAATTGATTATATGTGCGTACAGACGGAACGAATTAATTATTTGAATCGTGAAAATGACCGCACTGAATTTATGTGCAATTTTTTGACATTGAATATTAAGGGATGTACATAAATAAAAAATATATTTTACTTATCTTTATACCAAAGGCTAGATTCTAGACGCGCCACTAGGTCGCTGGATTTTATGACCCGAATCTCAAATAAATAAATAAAAATATATAAATATCGTACGTGTAAAATTAATTACATATACAAATTTCTCTGTTTCTTTCTCTTCATCTCTCTCTCTCTTTCTCTCTAGTTTTCTAATATATAGAAATGTAACTCCGAGTTTTTCATTAACTAAAACAATTTCTTTTATCAAAGTTATCGTGTAGAAGTAATTAAGAATATTCTCGCAACATCTTTTCAAGACATTAGATAGTTTATAGCGTATTTTTTTTTCTTTTTCACAAGATAAATTTCATTTCACGTTCGACGCCGTCGTAGTTCCTCTTTGTATCTTTTCCGGTGTTTTTTTTTTTACGACAAGATAAGTTTCAATTTGCAACAGCTTCAAAGCATATCAACTTAAATATTGACGTGACGGGTTAAATTGCCATTCGTGAGATCTCGCATTTTCCAAGATATACGCAAGTAAGTCTAACACACGCGAATCATTATGTACGGGGTGTTTCGAAAATCGTCATAATTCTTTGGATTAAATATCCGATCTTTGTGTTGAAGAGAGAATGACGCGTGACGCAAAGCGATTTCGGAAATAAAATTCATGGCTTGATTTGCAGAGAAAAAAAGAATACGGAACAAACAGTTGAAAAAGACATTACGGGAAAATTATGTCAACATAAACAAGTTAACTCTTTTACAGAATATACGAAAAATTCAGTTTTGCTCTAATAATAATAAGCGAAAAAGAGGTGAAAAAATTTTATTCTTGTTTAAAAACCGAATCAAAGGCGATGGCTTAGAGTTTCAGACACTTAAACTTTCGAGACACCGCGTGCGTGCGCACGTAGCCGCGGGAGGACAAACTCGAATATACATATTAGAGATGTACCGCGCGCACTAGCGGGCATCCGTAATGTCTGTTACGAGGCAAAGTATAAGCTTCTCGGCATGGCACGTAACGTGCCGTGCCGTACACGGGGAAAAAAGTTTTTAGGCATTCATCTCAAGTTGATTTCAGGGCAGAAGGGTGGATTAACGACATGGGAAGTGGTGCCGACTGCTGCGGTAAACGATACGTCGGATACACGATGATTGACGGAAAGTGCCACTGTCAGCGAACAACGGTGCTATTTTACGCGGCAGTATATTATTTTACGAATTGATTGATAATAAATTAACGAGCTGATTGATAACAAATTGCAGCGTTGTACACAACATTATGCGGCAAGAAAAGCATATCTCTTTAAGTGGTTAACAGTCCATATTTTAGCTCTTACGTTAATAAACCTAATAATCTCCTTTTCCCCACCGCGATCGTAACTTGTTTCTCTTGTTTTGCAAATAGCAAAAACCTGTGTCATCAATAAAAAAAAAAAAAAAAAAAAAAAAAAAAAAAATATTTTCAATTCTGTTTAATAGTATTTTTTATATAATTTATATTTCCATGATTTTGTTACAAAATTTCATCTTTTACTTTTATTATAAAATTAAGAATTGTATAAAGATCAGAAAAGCCGCTTCAAGAGACGCATATTCACGTTTCTCAGTGAGAAATCTCAATCGTGATTTTTTTTTTTTCTTAATCAAGAAAGTCACGTAATGAATACGCGAGATTTCCACCGCAGACCTATAATTCTTAGTAAATATCAATTTTCTAGCGTATCATTTTGCGAATGCAGTGAAGTTTCACGTTTGGTTTTTCTTTGTTATTTATTCGTCACTTGTTCACGCGAGTGACACTCAAAGATATATGTTCTTGCGCCACGTGGCAAAAAAATTCTTCCGCGATTCACGTCTTGTGCGAAAGAATGTGAATTAGGATATTTTTTTATCGAAAAACAACAAACATTGTTGCGACGTTAGAAGCCACCGCAATCTCTCGAGAGACGTCTTTTCTGTTTACGTGAAATACACACACCACAAAGTTAATGAATGATACATTGTCATAGATGCGTATTTTAAATTTTTGATAAATGTCCCGTGTCTGTTTTTCGTGACAACGAAAGCTTGTTCGCATTTACACTCGCATACATAAAAAATCCGCAGAATCTCATTATAGACGTTCATTTAGATATCGCACGGAGCCGCGAACGATATCTAATGAGATTATGTTCTGCTCGGACAATATTAATCAATTTTACTTTCACACTCGGACATCAGTTACGTCTCGGAACACTTACGATCTAATCAGATGTTATCAAAACAAACAATCGTTGCGCAATCGCAATATTTGTATCAATGTAACATTTTTATTGCGTCGCGATCGCAATAACAATATTATTGATCGAACAGACTTTCTCAATTAGAAATTTTGCATAGAAATGTATAACAAATTGATTTCTTATCAAAGATATCGCGTGATTCGAATGATGTGTTTGCAACATCCTTTCAAGACGTGGATGGACGCATATTTTTTCTTTTTCTTGTTCACGAGAAAAATTTCATTTCGCGTTTGATTTTTTCGGTGGTTCTGCGTAATTTTTTTTTCTCTCTTTACGACAAAATTCGGATTTGCTTTCGGAGCGTATCGATATATTGACGTGACGGAAATCGTGTCGATATATATATTTTTTCTACAGCGATGTGCTTTTTTTTTTTTTTTTATAAAAACAAATTGCGTACAAGCTGCCGGTCGGAACGGGAGTGTAATTACAACTCGCGAGCCACGTGAAGCCACACATTACACAAGCGAAAAACCGCGTCACGCGTGAGGTCGCGAAAGGTCTCTCTCTCTCTCTCTCTGTTGGCTACTGTTTCCGCGCACGCGATCCTAAGGCACGCAGGGTCCTAATTTCCCGCGCGAGGAGATTCTTTTCTCGTTTCGCGCGAGATCGCGCGGTTTCCTTCTCAAGCGAGCGCTTGAAAACTTTTCCCCGAACGTGCTCCCGGGCGGGTATCGCGACCGACAAAGTAGGCGTGTAAATATACGCTCCGTTTGGCCTTTCGACCTCATCGACGTGCAAATCTCGCGAAACCTTCAAAAAGAAGAAAAACACAATGAGATTCTCTCTCTCTCTCTCTCTCTGTCTTTATCTCACGCGAACGTCTCGAATCTCGTCTTTCTCTTCCCCTCGTTATCTTGGCGGATAATAAGATCCGATACGTTGTGCACGCGGGTGCATCTCTCGTGGTTTCGTTCGAGAGAACGAAATTGCACAGGTCGATGCACAACTCTCTCGACGAGTGAGAGATTTGCGGAAAAGAGTTACGACTCGTCACGAGGAGTCACGTAACAAGTGACGAGGGAAAAGAGCGCGCGAAGCGGCGGCTTAAGTAATTCGCTAACGACCGATATATTCTTATTTCCCGCGTTTTTTTTTTTAGGATAGAGAATCGCAAGTCGATACTCTCGATATTCTCGGCTTTTTCGGGAACTCTGGGAAAAGTCCTTCTTCTGATACACGAAGGTGATGCCGGTAAAATCACGATCTGTTTCTCTGGCGCGCGCAGTTCGTGTATCGTCGCTGCAGCATTTTTCGATTTCGACGATCGCTCGACACCGCGATAAGATTGCGGTGTACGTCGGTACGGGAAAAAGCGTCGGTAAACCGATGTCGGATATATCAACGTGTCCGCGTCAGGAGAAGATTCGAAGGAAAAGCCGACTTTGGTTGGCGCCACGATGGTTAGGTGGCACAGGTGAGAGATGGTTTAAGTCGCTGTTAGAACTCGCGAACAAACGTTGACATTGAAGTATTAAATATATATAAAATATATATATATATATATATATGCAAACAAGAGGAAGATGTACGAAGAATTTGATTAAATTTACGAAACTGACGAGTCCGATGTGAATATTCACTTTGTTGGTTGTGAATATTCACAAAAGAATCGCAACAAACATTGTCCGCCGAGTCTGACTCAGAAAAAACTAGGATATGATTCACGAAATATGTGCAAAAAAAAAAAAAAATTATAATAAACTCGATCGAAGTTGCGATTTTCTTGAGGAATATGAAAATGAAATCGAACACGCGATTCCTCGCGCGTGCGTTAATCGATTTTCGATTCCGTTCGAGAGTTTTCTTCGCATCCGCAACGAGAGATCATCTTTATTTCATTCCGTACCTCCGAAATCATTTCGCCGATTGTAGGTCCTCTCTGTCTCTCGACCCCTTTCTCTCTTTTCCCTCGATCTTCTCTTCTTCAACCACATTCATTCGGAGCCTTAGGCATGGATTATACGGTTATATCGCATCGGTTCGTCTCTCATGAATTAGGCATCGGACAAGTTAATGAAAGTTTTCCCAGGCACAATTTCGTATAATAATAGACCAGATCGCCGCGCCTTTTTCGGAATAGAAAACGCGGAGGGGGCGGGGAATGTGCGCGCGCGAATTTCGCGTTTGCCAAAATTTCTTTGAAAATTATGCAAGCTTGCACTGTTTCTCTCCGAGATGAGAGTTTTTTTAAATATTGCACAACCCTTCTCTTGTGCATTGTGTAATCATTAAAGTTATTTTACAAATAATCGGAATTGTTTCAAATATTTAGAACGAAAATGCGTTGCGAGACTAGATTTTTCCGTTTTTAAAATCCGAAATGGATTTTCAAGTCAAATGTAATCCGAATTATAAAGTGCGTTGATTTAAAAAAAAAAAAAAAAAAACTATTTCTCGCACGTACATACACACTCAGCGCTTCTCATTGATCGAACTATTTCGAAAAAAAAAACAATGCAATATTTAATTGTGAATTAATTTTTTGAGATTATTTTATTGAATAATTCGATTTCCCCTCATCTCATAGCGTCAAAGGTGCGAAGAAGAAGAGCTTCGCGCGATAGATCCTCCTCGTAGATGGGCGAGGTATCACAAGTACCCTTAATGTCGCGTCCTGACTGACGCATTTATGCTCGACGTCGCGTCGATGGATCAGTGCGCCGGCATGCATGATGCACAATGTTTAATGCATGCCGTTTCGCCATTGCGCTACGCGTCGGGGGCGTAGAAAATTGAATCGGGATTCGGATCGATACGAGACGGTGCGGCTCTCTCTCTTTCTCTCTCTCTCTCTCTTTCTCTCTCTCTCTCTCTCTGTCGTGGTGGATGTTCGCTTATCTGTTCGCTACCTGGAGTCGAACAGTATACCGTTGCCTCGAATAGAAACGACCGATTCGCCTTAATCGGCCACATTTGAGCGTGAAAGGGGGGGAGGCTTCGCACCGAAATACATCGAGAGAGAGAGAGAGAGAAGCTTCTTATCGCGCGTTTAATGCCGCATTTATCATCATCTGATTTCTTTCTTCTGTTTCGCGTCAGATAGTGAAACTCGTGAAGGAGATGGTCACCTCTCGGCGATAATAGAAATTGTTTCGATCGTTGAGAGACAAGTTTGTTCGTCTTACGATTTGTTTACACGAGAATAAAAAATGTATCACAACATCGGCGGTAATAATGAAAGATTTGTCAGAGCATAATGTGAATTCATAATTGAAATATTTGTTAGATGTCAATGGCAGAGTAAGTAGACTTTAATAGACGGAAGAAAAAGTCATGCCACGAACCAAAGACGTTTGCCATCGACTCCTCGCGCCAAATACGCGCGTCCAGTAAGTCTGACGACGAGCGAGATCTCACGCGTTTTTCGTACACGCACATAAATAATTGACAAAGAGCGCATAAATAAATATTCCGACCGGTCGCGGCCGTTTTCTTAACGGGAAGACTCTTTACCCCGTTCTCTCCCGGACAACAACTGCTACCCTCGGGGAATTTATAACAGAAAATACACGCAATAAAATCGCTCGTATCACGGCATCGCGACACCAATACGCACGCAATAAAACGTTGTCGGCCTGGACAACGCAAGGACATCAGAAAGAGGAGGAACCGCCCCTTGATGCGCGCGAGCGCACGGGACGTCCTTTAACCCGTCGGCGCGATTTAAATATTATCTTGTAAGGGGGATGGATTTAATGCATTTATAATTGTACACGGGAGTGTAAGGGCGGGCCCCGGGTCATCGGTCGGACATCACTGACCCTTCCAACTGACCCCGGGGTCATCGTCCACCTCCGGACTTGTAATCTTTTCTTTTTTTCTTTCAGAAGCTCGGACACTTCACTCGGAAACTACCGAGTCGATCGTCTGAAATTTAGGGCACGGGCCCTACCGGTTTTACCGCGCGGCCCTTTTGGCCTATATTTCCGCGCCGGTCACGAAGGGTTCCGCTTCCTTGATCGCCCGCGGGGTGAGACTCCACACGTCCCGGATGGACGCGTGAATTTCTAAAGTGCACGTAATTGCTTTGCGTGTGTGCGTGTGTCTTTTTTTTTGTTAATAAAGTCACTTCTGATCATTTTAAACTAACAATTCGAAAATGACAAAACGCGCGACACTTTCGCGCCTAAAATATTTTTTCCTAATAAAAAAAATAATAAAAGACCCAACAAAGAAAGTAAAAAGACTTTTCTAAAAACACAACTTATTCTTTGATTATTTCTCTTCGTATTTTTACAACAGCAACAATCTGACGATTGTTTCTGTAAAAATCAAGTGAAAAAAAAAAAAAAAACTAAATTTTCCACAGTAAGAATAGAGACGAATAAATATAAATAAATTAACAAATCTGGTCTTGACGAGAAAAGGGATCGCATGATCCGCACAACCGTCGACGGTCAGGTCGATCGTCCATCGCTCGGTGAGAAACGAAACTACGACCGTCTCTCTACCCGCGCACACACGTTGGAAGCAGTCCAAGCGTTTTAATTTCGGAAGACGTTGCAATATAACGGTTCCCAGTGAAATGGAATCGCAACCCCCGGGTTGCGCCCTGGACATTCTGGCATCCCGTCGTCGTCGTCGTCGTCGTCGTCCTCGTCGTCGTTCTCGTCGACTCCTTCGTTCTAAGCGGACCCTTTGTAATTGTTCGGGAGGGCGCAACGTTGCGCGAATCGCACGCGCGCTCAAATCGCATGCATTACGCATGAATGTCCTGACCGCGTTGATATATGGAAAAGCGCGCCTGCAGGCACTCACTCGCATAGGGTAGAAAAACATTCGAATAAAAAAAAACGCAAAGAACGTCGCGCCACAGGAAAAATCTCTCATTCTGGCGACCAAACGACGCAGTTGCACGAACGCGCGTTGCGATCGCAACAGCTGCACTATGGATTTTTTTTTTTTTTAATTATTTAACTAATGTGCAAACGCGTTTTCTTATCAGTCAGCGGACCCGCGGAGCCCTGTAATCGCCAATTCCTTTTCTCGCAAAGTTGCAACACGCGCCAGACAAAACGCCTATCCGCTTGACACGCTATCAAACTCGTCTACCTAACAATCTATCAGCTTGTTTTGTTCAATCTGTCTCGGCTATTTTTATTGTCGCGTTTATTGTCTCCACTTTCTTCTAATTTTCCGAACTAACAACTTATCACACTCTCTCGCGGGGCGGAGATAAAACGCTTTACGTCGTCGTAGGAGGAAGAAAACAGTTCCGGCGCCAATTATCGCGCGCGCGCGCGCGCGTACGGGGGGGACACGTGATATGTAACGCGCATGAATTTCGGGACGACACGTCCGTTTCTTCCGGAGCGGAGAGCCACCGGCGGGGCTTATATTATTAGTGTCCTCCGCGGTACCCCTGTCCGACGCCATTACGCTCGTCCACCTTGGTCCTCGCGCATTGTTCTTCTAATTTATGCCAAGGTGGGTCTCCTCTAGCCGCCCGTTTCTCCCGCCACCCTCCACCCTTTCCGCCCTTTCTCTTTCTATTTCTACTTCTCTTCGCGCGGCGCGCCTTGAATTATGGCGGCAACGCCACTAAATCCTCCGAGCTAATTGAATTATTGCTCGAATCACGGCGCGGCGTTCACCTTACGAAAAAAAAAAAAAACGGAGGGAAAAAGGTGAAAAAAAACGAGATTTCTCCTCCTTGCGCTCTTCTCCCTCTCCCGGCTCTCGCTCGCGGGAATGATTTCTCTCTCTCTCTCTCTCTCTCTCTCTTCTTTGCCGGCGTGAATTTCCGGGAAATAATTTCGTGAGTGCGTGAGACTCGGTCTCGCGCCGGAGGTGAGCTCTCAAATCTTGAAGATCAAACTCGCTTAAATTGGGGTTTATCCTTGGAGAGAGATCCTCTCCGATCGCTCTCCTCCGGACATTTCTTCATCATTGCGTATACGGAATTCGTTCATTTGTTCGTTGGTTTAACACACTTTGCATCTGCGGAAGAAACTAACTGGGATTATAAAAGTAACTCGAAGATTAATATCTACATGTTTCCGAGCATGTGTGTGTGTGCGAAAGCACGTGACTCTCTCTCTCTCTCTCTCTCTCTCTCTCTCTTTCCGAGATTTCGCCGCCAATCTTCCAGAGGAGATTCTTCAGAAGTTGAGTTGCCTCGGGCAAGAGAATATACACATTTGATGTATATTGATAAAATATGCTCTTTTTGCATAGATATATTTTTTTTTCTACGCGGTATATAATTTTCAAAAATGGGAGACTACACGGCCGATATATTCGTAGTCGAATCTCAGATCGCGTCTCGAGTTCATCTTCAGACGCTACATAGTACAACGTGACCGTGGGTCAGTTATGATTTTTGACTTTCTTGATTTTTTATGTAAAACGTTTCTTGTTTTTTTTTTTTTTTGCTTGCTTATTAAAAACTGAACCTAAAGCGGCGACAGATGAATCTATGGGTGTCTATGCGTAGCCTATGAGCTTTTTTTAAAAAAAAAAGCTCATAGGGCGCGTACCTTAGAATAAACTTAAGACTAAGATCGTCTTATCTTTGATCTATAAGATCGGATTGTGAATATACGTGTCTGTACAACATTCCATTCCGCATTTCCTTCGAATCACGAGCGTTTTAAAGTTTAAATGTCAAATCGATAAACGATGTATCTCGGATAGCTTCGGCCATCGGATAAGAAGACACGCTTCGCGTGTGTGTGTGTGTGTGTGTGTATCAACGCAAACATTCACGTCGTCGGCCGAAATCGTCGGCAGATTTACGACCTCGCAAAGACATTTGTGAGATATTAGCGCGATATAAATGAGTAATGAGACGATGACGCGTCGGTATTAATATGATAATTCGATTTTAGTCCGGCGCGGCGGAGGAATTCACCGCGCGCGTGTGTCGGTTTCCTTTTTTTTTTTTTTTTTTTTTTTTTGTAAAAAAAGACTCCCGGCCCGATCAAATTCGTTAATCTCCCCCTCCCCGCTGTCGCTCGCACGAGTCGTCGGATATTTGTTGTTGCAAAACCGCGCGCGATCGCGCGCCGATCGGCGATCGCCGATATCGCGCCGTGCGTAATACGCTCTCGGTTATGCTGCGAAAGCGGAATCTTTAATTCGGCTTTCCGAGAACCGAGCAATCAGATCCGGCGCGTTCGATCGCCTTGAGAGATCGACGAAAGGCCCGCCGACGACCACGTTTAATACCACGTTACTATTTATAGGCGCGCGCG
>QVNW01002623.1:0-35545 GCA_014825475.1 Pseudomyrmex flavicornis
GTCACCCGATTGAATCATTTCCGCGGAGATTAGAAGTTTCTCGGATTATATTCTTTTCAGGCTATGTCTGTTTACATTCACACAAGCGATTTTAAGTTGGTTCTACTCAATCTTTCTCACTTCTATTCTGCTTCCAATAGAAACGGAACACTAAATTTGATCTGTATCGGAGTGAAATCGAATTGAGGGTTTCGGTGGAAACTAGACCATTGGCCGCGTTCAGCAGAACTCAGCGCTTAGTAAGCGCTTTACGCTTATTGTCTGTGATTGGTCTCTTCTTGTAAATCCGCTGGAGCTTGCTAAGCGCTGAGTTCTGCTGAACGCGGCCATTGACTGAGTTCAGCAGAACAAGCTGCTTTGTAGCAATCGAACGTGATTGGCACTTACTTTTAGAACCAATTAATCAAACGCGTTCGAGTGTTGACAAGACGACAACTTAACAATTATTCTGTTAAACACGGAGTAATGCAAAATTAAGCCAACGACACATAATGCTTCTTTTTCTTGCTAGATCGCTTGCTTTTATGCTGATTCACTGGCAAGAGTCAATCAGGACGCAGCTTTAAAGTATCACGTGATCTAAAGTTTCGTTCTGATTGGCTTTTGCAATAAACCGGTACATGATCACGCAAGAAAAATAGTATCTGATTTATCATGGATATCCAGCAAAGCAGTCAGCGTATGTAGTCAGCACAAGAGCACGCAAGCGATCCAGCGAGCAAAAAAGCATCGTGCGCCGCTGGCTTTAGGAGTAGTGAGCTACCATGTTGTGTCGGAGTACATAATGGTATCCTATCTATGGCATTCTGTGATATCATAATTGTGCTGAAAATTAAAGTACATAATACTTGTGAAATTCAACTTGTGAGATTTTTGTTTAATCAGATAATTTTATCGAAATGACATGTAAATTTCTAATACGATAACTCACAAGTGGATATTTGAGTTGTGTGAGTATAATACTGACGATATTGTCTCTTATGCTCGCGTTTAGTGGTTAAAGTCTGTCGTCGCAGTCTGACGTCGAATGTTCGTAAATCTCGGTATGACGCGAGAATAATCACAGTTATATATATTGTAATTTCTTTCACGGAAAATATATTCCGTATAAGTTCCATGTTTATAACGATGTTATGTATGTATCATATTTACGCGTTTCAATTACTCTTAAAGGTTACAAAAACTAAAAAAGATATTGAGTTTTTTTATTATCCTTGTATGCGGCACATGTAAAATTGTTTGATGCAATTTTTCGTTCATTCTACTATTCACAAATTTGTTTCGTTTTTTAATAAATTAGTATATAATTGTATTGTGTGTGTGTGTGTGTGTGTGTGTGAGAAAAAGAGAGGAAGAGAGAAAGAAAGTATATATATAAATATTTTTTTTGTTAAAGATATGTGTGACATTTTCTCTGTTGAATATAATCTTTAGTTTGTATTCAAAAAAATTTATAACATTTTTCTTTTAAAACATGTTTCAGGATTTGTTGCAATAGTATCAATTAATTAATCACAACCATGTCTTATCCTGGTCAACCACCTATGGGTATTCCAGGAATGCCACCAATGCCATACATGGTTAGCGCACCACCTCCAATTATAGGTGGGGTGATGCCTATGGCACATGTTAGTATATTTAATTGATTATAGCACGATAGATGTTTTTTCATGTTGTTATCTTTAGAATGTGTGTGTACTTCTGTTTGGGTGTATTTTCTTCTCTTTAATTAAATAACCAAAGTTTTATATAGCAGTAATACTTTTATCTTAACTATAGCTCTGAAAAATTAAATATTTAAAAGAAAAAGATTTAACAAATAATTATTTATGATGAAGAAACACATGTGTAATGTTAACATATATTAACATATATCTTAAACATATATTCACAAAGTATGTGCATGCAAATGTTTAAAATAATTATCTCTAAAGTAATAGAGAAAAAATTTATTAATTAGTTATATTCTTTTTTTAAATTTGTTTAATGCATGTGATATATGTTTTAAGAAAGTGGAATGTTTAGATAGCTAAGATAAGAATAAATTAATCATGCTATTAGAAAGGGAGGGGAAAAGCAGAGTGCATGAGTAGACATATGCATAATTAAGAATCCTACCATTTATAAAACATAGATGATACCAACACCCGTATCTGCGATGCAGACATCAGCGCCTGCCGTCCGTTATTCACGCAATCAGAATCGCCATGATAACAATCGAAGACGTGAGAGGGAATCCGGCCCGCCTGTCACAGTATTCATTGGTAACATAATGGACAGAGCACCTGATGTAATGATGAGACATATTTTGAGTGCATGTGGACATGTGCTTTCTTGGAAAAGAGTGCAAGCGTTTGGCTTTTGTGAATTTGCTGGCCCTGATGCGGGTCTCAGAGCTGTGAGATTACTTCATGATATGGGAATAGGCACTAAAAAACTTGTTGTCAAAGTGGATGCTAAAGCTAAAGTAGCCCTGGATCAATTTAAAGGTAAGCTTTTAACAGAAATAAAAACTAGTTAGGAGAGAGATAGGATTTTATTGAAATAATTACTTCTTTAATAGCTGAGCGAAGAAAGAAACTCAAAGGTGGTCAATCACCTTTACAAGATGAGATATCTGGTGAAGGAGCAGATGGTGAGGAAAACGAAGATTATATGGATGAGGGCATGAGAGTTGTTGATGCAGATGCGCTTACTCGTATTAATCAGATCATAGCTGAACATGCTGCAGATTTGGAAATGGCACAAGTAGCTCCAGGTAAGTACTTAAAAACTTTCGTTTAAACACACGTGCATAAAAGTGTTATTATTATTTTTAATTTATTTCATTCTCGTAGAGGAACATCAGACCAAAATGGTAGCTAAATCCTTAAATCTGGATGATGCGGAGATAGAAGAAAGTAAAAGAGACTTGATTACTCGAGAAATTGGCAAATTCAGGGAAGTCATGAAGGTAATTATTATTATTATTAATATTTCTATACAAATACTTCTTTTTCTTTTTTGGCTTTTCTTTTTTTTATTAATTATTAAATATTGATTACATAAAAATACACAATAGTCAAATTTTATTTTCTTAAAAGAACATATTAAAAATATCTCATATCTATCATATAAATTTAATATTGTTTATATATGTGATTATATTATAAATAATATATTATAAATAATATAAATAATATATTATTTATAATATAATCACATATACAAACAATCTGGACTACAAATTATTATAAAAACATCTTTTTATAACGATATATAATTTTCTCTCCATTCTTATACTGCAAAATAATGACTATTCGGCAGAATAAGATAGTGTACTCAAAATTCAACAAGATGAGATAGTATATGTATTAATGCGCTTATACATATTTTATACGTGCATGCGCGTACGCGTACACACACATACATATACAATACTTTTTCTAAAAATTCATATCATCTTAGTCTTTTATTTTTTTTATCTTTTTTATCTTTTTTATTAACTTGATCTAAAGATGTGCAGAATAGTTTCTTTACTTTCAGAAAAAATGTATATATCGGATACAGTTTTCTAATATGTTACATTAATGTACTAGTTATTTTTAATATTTATTTTCTATATTTATCAATTTATTTTTTTTATTCGGGTCTTACTTAAATTGATTATACATTAATATATATATATATATAAATAAAAGTATGGTAATCATATTGAGAGAAAGAGGAAAGAGGAAAGAGAGAGAAATATCAAATATAATAGGATTGTTTTATGCTAAATTTTTATACAATTTGGAGATGTTATATACATATACATATGTACATACATATATATATGTATAAATATACGAAAAACAATTTTTGTCTACATCATATCTTGCTGATTTTGATGAAGACAAAGGTACATACAGCAAAAAAAAACAACAATGTAAATCTTGTGCTATATACGAAAAGAACATCTTTAATGTTTATCGATGTACATTGTCGTTGGTACTTACTTTGTACAGATGCTGCGACCGGACACGGGAATATATTTGTAAAAAAAACTTGTAAAAAAAACTTAAATAATCTATAAGTCATAACATGAGGTCACAAGCTAACAAGTTGTTTTGTGAAAGCATGTGTAATGTGAAAACATAACAAGTGTCCAATCGCATATGTATCTTATCGCAGATGCTGGTAACTAGACTATTTCTCTCTGTGTACACTTAATGTGTAAAAGAAAGAATGTAACTGGATTTATAAGAGGATACGATAGAGATATTTAGATTACATGAGTATCTAAAAAGACACGTAATTTTTTAAGTATTTTGTGAGATAAAATGCGTGTGCTCTATTAGCTCTAAACAATTGGAGCGGTGATTCGTTGCTATAATTATAATAACAGGCAGCGTGCGTCGCACACAGCAAACGCACACGCCTAGGAATGCTGTGTGTGGGGACCACCCTTTCACTCATTGGCTCTGAAGGGAGTCAATCACAGCACATCCCTCGTATTTTCGCAGGCGGCTGCAGCCTCGTCGGTAAGTCAGAGTATAATCCAAAAAAAAACCAAACATGAAAAAAAGCCAAAACAAAAACGAAATATGCAATAATGTTAAGAAGACTCTCTTAGCACTCCGCGACAAGCTGGCGACATGTAATTGATCATTTCATCTCTATTAATATTCCAGTTGAATTTATTGCAAATATAGATCTGTGCAGCATTGCAACTGTAATATTTTTTTATGTTTATAGAGATGGATATGTGATTACAATTCATTTGTAATAACTAATTCATTAATTTTATCTACTTCTGCATATGGCATGCTAAATTGCTAGCAATATTTAGTGTCAAAGATTTATATTTTAATATATTACGTAAAATTATGCAAACTATATTTTGTTTTTATAATAATTATGTGATTATTATAAAAACAAAAGTTGTCTAGCAGTCTAGTATTCGCATATCGCGAATGTAGGTAAGCGGGGTTGTTCAGATTACTTTCACGCGCAATTTAGGATTTAGAAAGTGTTACCGTATTTTGAGCAAAATATATTTTGACGCTGACACTCTTTGTTCTATACATCTTTGGATAGACTGATAGGGCCGAAAGATTTTCTCTGTACGCTACACACAATGAAAACTGATTTTGCCCATCATCAATGGCGACTGTTCAGTTGTTGTCTTTATTTTGTGTAAACAGCTTCTGTCAGCGTCTCGATCAGACATGTAGTACCTAGGTGCGCGCTCCTCCATTCTCTGGTACCACCACACTGACTGACCAAGTCAACTTCACACCGTGAGTAAACTCCACAACCATGAGCCAACACAAGCATTCGGTTCTTGTAGTTTTTTTTTGCTAGTGAACTACCCATCTGAGAGATATACCTTTTTTGACCACGTTTCCGACAGTCTACTTTCTCCTCACAATGTGCATCTACTTTTATGCACTGAGTTATTCTGCCCTTGTTAAAACTTAAAACCATGGGTTACTGTATGGACAAGATATTTTATATGTTTCACAAAAAAAACTATAAATAAGTAATTGTGAAAAAGGAAAATATTGTAATAGAATTACTAACGATAAAAATATTATATAAAAAAATTAAAAAATGATAAAAGAACAAATAACGTAAAACTTGCAGCGATGGGTATGTATAAATACTCTTTGCTCTCCTAACAAGTATATGCATTTATCAAGAAAAGTCTTTTTTGTTGTGTGTGTGTGTGTGTGTGTGTGTGTGACTATAATATATTTTGCAATATTACATAATAAATAGCATTTTATTAGATTGTTTCTATTATTTATATATATATATATATATACACACACACACACATACACACATGAATTTACTTTTATAAACTAAATATACACATATATATCTTCGTATATAAGCAAATAATGCTCTTTAATCCTGCAATCTGGTGCTATAAAGTAGCACCAGAATTAATTTAATTTTCCAAACAGTAACCTATTGCTAGCATAACGAGTAAAGATGAACCATACTAATTTATTTCTAAGACATTGCGTTCATAACACGGAAAGTAACGGTGAGCAAACTATTGTGCATTTGATATTCAACAGTTTGCTGCATCGGCCGCCAATAGCGCGTGTAACCATAACCAGAGGAAAACATATGTTGTCAAACAATACGACAGTTTCTTGGAAAATGTGAAAAGATGTTTGGTGGGATACTCTTCTTCATGGTGACTGCACCTGCGATTGGTATAATACTTTCTAATAATTATAGAGTATCAAATCGTGAATCAAAATTGTCTAAATAATCTCAAATCCCCTTTTCAAGCACTTAGATTTTATATCATATATAGACTTAGACACTATCGATTTTACAGGCACATTTGCAATGTTGTAAGTACATTGGGTGGCCTCTGCGATGCATCTGTTTAGTGTTAAGGTACTTAAATGTAAACTCTAGAGTCTAAGTTAACTTTTATACCTGTATCCAAATATTTGTACCTGCACTTAGGTAATTGATATGTAAACGAGATTTCGCGTAAGATGCTGCCGATCGAGAATACTCCAGTGGAGTGAGTATACCATATTGAAATGAACATCTCTCTACATTTACATGTCAGACTTTGATTAAGGCTTATAACACAACTAGTAATCGTTCTTTACAAATAAATTTATAACATAGCTATATGTAGCGCGATATCTTTTTCTTTTCTGCTCGTGTATGTTTGTTTCAACAAAGTATCTGCGCGCGACAATATTTTTGAGAATAGAGACAGTTGTTTAACACGTCTTCGCAAATATTTTGACAAAATTTATTTGATCAGTTGTGATTTAATTTGAACAAAGTTGCGTCTAGTAAAAACATGTGCATTTTTACAATTGAGTTTATAACAAGACTTATTATTTGTTGTGTGACGCTATTTGCCAACAAGTAGTAAATCTTTCATTTTAGTTTTCCATTTTTTTTTTTTTGATCGCATCTAAAAAGGGTACGATTGCTAGTACTTTGATTTCATCAATATGACAAACTGACACGCTTATTTCAACTTTATTGTCTCACCTGTGCCCGCCTTCTTGTGTTTTGTAGAAACAAGAGGAGGAGAAGGCCCAAGTGAAGCGAAAGAAGGAAGCTGTTGAGAAAGAAGAGCGCGAGAAACGAGAGAAAGAGCGACGTGATAAGCGCGATGACGATGTCTCGAAGGATGATCAAGATGGAGATTCTGGTAGCCCTACATCTCATAAAGGTCGTAGTGGTAGTACTGGCAGCAGTAGAAGAGACAAACGTCGATCTAGATCTAGGTGAGACACTTGTTGATATATTGTATCAATAAGTAAAAGTATATAATATTGATAAAAGAATCCTACAAGTAAAACATATATATATATACTATCACAAACATGTATATGTACTATCACATACACTATCAAAACGTAATATGTGAGTATGTAATTTAAATACATTAGAGATTAATGTGAATCCTATGGTCAACAAACATTTTTACTTTCAATTTTCTTTTTTTCTCTCTTCTCTCTCTCTTTTCTTCTCTCTCTCTCTCTCTCTCTCTTTCTCATTGAGACATGAATATCTTTTCCTTTTGTTATTAAGTTTGTTTTAACAAAGAACAAAGCGTATCCTCATGCAACTATTTTACAAATTTGAACTTCTCAGATCTAAAGAACGTGACAGGGATCGGACGAGGAGCGACCGGGATCGAGACAGAGACCGTGAAAGAGATCGAGAACGGGAACGGGAGCGAGATCGGGATCGCGAAAGAGAACGCGAACGGGAACGTGAACGAGACAGGGAAAAAGAGAGAGATCGAGAACGGGAAAGGGAACGGGAACGAGAAGAGGTGAGGAAATCCGAGAGAGAAATTATGCGTGAGAGAGAGGAAGAGGAAGAGGCGAAAGAGAGAAAGAAAAACGAGAGACGAGCCAGAGAAAAAGAGGCGGCATATCAAGAACGTCTAAGAGCGTGGGAGACGCGTGAACGACGCAAGCAGAAGGAATATGAGAAGGAAGCCGAGAAGCGTCGTGCAAAACGAGAAGCGAGAGAGAGGGAGGCAAAACGTCTAAAAGAATTCCTCGAAGATTATGATGACGATCGTGATGACGCCAAGTATTACAAAGGAAAAGAATTATCTCGTCGGCTCGAGGAACGTGCTCTTGAAGCCGAAGCGGACTCGCGAGATCGTTGCGCCGAACGTCAAGAGCTCCAACGTCTACGCGACAAACTATATGCAGATACGTCCAATCCAGATCCTGCTGCAGAATTTGAACGAGTAAGTTCAGTAAAACGATTAAGAAATCTGAATTATTTAATTACGAATAAACGAATCTTCTTTTTTTCAGTCATATAAATTTATTCTATTTTTTTGTTTCTATTAGTTAAAAGCTGAGAGAGAGGAACAGTACAAGCCTAAACCTGTAATTACTATAATTGACGAAGAAGATGACAAGGCGACGAAAAAAGAGAAGGAAGTAATGCCGCCAATAGAAACCGAGCCAATAGAAAGCGATAGCGATGATGGCGTGCAATTTGACGACGCTTCCCAGCCGGAAACACCATCCAGAACGCCGCCACGACATCATCATCATCATCGTCGGCATCATAGACATCATCAAAATCATCATCGCGACGGCGAAGAAAATCACGAGGGACTTATGGAGGTGGATGAAGAGAGCATAAAAGACGTACGGCCATCGCCGCATCTATCGGTCGCGACTCCTGCTCAATCCATTCCTCCCTCGCTAGACGAAGATTCGCGTATGTCTCTCGTCAGTGAGCCAGAAAAGACGAGTGGTAGTAAGTATCTTGATTCAAGATTAAGGGATTAGATTTGTTTTATGTTTTTCAGAAACAATTCTTAGATACAATATGGTGTACCGTATTAAGTTCGATTTTTTAATTACGTTTTTTCTCGTAGGTAATTTCGTTCCATTTGCTATGGGAAATGCAGGAAATCGTCCTAGCGATCACAATGTAGGCGGTAAAACGCCAGTCAGTCCTAGTAC
Source organism: Pseudomyrmex flavicornis (assembly GCA_014825475.1). NCBI lineage: Eukaryota > Metazoa > Arthropoda > Insecta > Hymenoptera > Formicidae > Pseudomyrmex > Pseudomyrmex flavicornis. The sequence continues at coordinate 8,958 of QVNW01002623.1, forward strand.
TGTTAATACGACTTTACAACAAACGAGTCAAACACGAAAAAGAGGTCGTATTGATGTTAAAGATGTTTTCAATAACGATGACGACGACGATGCAGCTAATAACGCGAAGAAACGTAAACTTGTACCTCTAGGTAAGTATTTCAAGTTTTTGACTACACATTGAAAAAGGGAATGTAAAATATATGTTGTAACATTTGATTTTGCAGATTACGGCGATGAGAAGAAAAAGAAAGCCGAAGAACCGGCGAAGACGGGAAAAGAAGAAAGTACAAAGAGCCAAGAAGAAAAGCGAAAACACATAAAATCTCTCATAGACAAGATACCTACTGATAAGACCGCATTGTTCGGTTACCAACTCGATTGGGCAATTATCGATAACGTAAGTGAAAGATTTACGCGTTTTCACATGTAAAAACTTATACAATTTTCTTCCATCAATACAATTAAATAAATCGATTCGGTTAATTTTGTCTCTAATGTAATTAATATTGCAAAATTATATTGATAAAACTGTTATTTATTACAAGTATGGTTCAAATTTTAATACATGTTTCGTTGCTTTAGACATTAATGGAAAAGAGAATAAGACCTTGGATTAACAAAAAGATCATCGAATACATTGGTGAACCGGAACCTACCCTAGTGGATTTTATCTGTAGCAAAGTAATGGCAGGTAGTTCTCCTCAGGGGATACTCGACGATGTTCAGATGGTACGTATTAAATATCTCAAATGTATGTGTTGTTATCGTGTTTTATACACAGATTTCATATGTGTCTTATTTCTGTTTTTTTTTTTAGGTACTTGACGAAGAAGCGGAAGTGTTTGTAGTCAAAATGTGGAGGCTGTTGATTTATGAAGTAGAAGCGAAGAAAATGGGATTAGTGAAATAAATAAATCAAATATATCACATCCGCAAAAAAGAACATTCATCAACTGGTGAATTATACATGTATTACGCGAGCGCGAGAAACTCTTTCGATTTGAAAACTGTGTAGAAACTGTGTGTATTTACACACAATTTACCGTTGTATTCTCTTTCTCTTTCTCTCTCTCTCTCTTTCTCTCTCCTTATTATAGAAACCCTTTTCTAAACGAAAATCACAAGTGTTGCTCGATAGATGGTCTAAGTGTGTAGCAACTAGTGTTAAAAATAAACTTCTATAATTGTGTAATACTTAAATAGTTTTGAATTATGTGTCCACATTATCAAACGGATAAGTAATGACTCGCCTAAATAATAAAATTAAGTAATTAAATAAGTAATTAAAAAAGTAAGTAATTAAATAAATAAGTAACTCTTGATATAACTGTCAACCTGTAACTAAATCTGACCAACCTACCGGTAATCCATCTCGGATACGCTATTCAACTTATTGGTTATATTTATAGTAATTCATAAATTCACTTAAAAACTAAATTCTTTTGCTCGAGCACAAATCTTCCCTGCGTGCAGAATTTTTTTTCCTTTCTTATCTTCACTGAGCGTAAGAAGGGAAAGAACGCACGTGAAATTTGTCGTTTGTTTGCACGTTGAAGAATTCGTCAAAATTAATTAGCACTAATCGAAACAAGTTCATTATAATCTCGACGGATAGCCGACAGAAATTTTCTTGTTTCGGAATGTGATGACAAAACATATTTCGAAACCTATTTTGCGCTTAATGCGCGACCTGTACATGATGGTGCACAAAAGACAGCGTACGTTGAAAGCACATCACCCGCATAGTCACCCGTATGTGAGCTTTGCAATTAACTCGCGTCTCGCGCAGATGTAAAACTTCCGTCCGTTCTCTGCCGAGATGTGAAGCAAACTTGATATTTTTTCTCCGTTCTCTTATTCCAATTCTTTGTCCAATTATTAAAAGCAGTTTGCGTAAGCCAGATTTATTGGTTTGCTAATAATCGAAGTAATTTCGTTGCCTGTAAGAAAGAAAAATCAGCGTCATAAGTAGCGTATGACGCAGTGATGGTAAATTAAAAAAACGTATTAGTCATTTCCGTTATGTATCTCCGCGTGTGCAATTTTTCTCAATGTATGGTTTTCACCTTTTACTAGAGCAAGAATCGTTAAATAATTTATGTAAAAACTCGTATTATTTTTGTATGTTTGTGCATTATATGACTACGTATAATAACAATAATAATAATAATGTATATTATAAATAATTACATACAATTGTAGAACTCACGCGAATTAATCCCAAATATAATATAAAAGAAATATTCAGAAATGAAACGAGTTACGCAAAATAACTAATGAGTCTTGATCTGTTAAAAGTCTTGTCTGTACCGCGTTCGCGCGCCATTTTACGCGTTACTTACCAAGCTGATTGATTCACGCACATGTAAACATCGCTCTTCCTAATAATAATCCCTCGATTAACGGTAATTTCACACATGTTGTATATATTCTCGCGACTGTCTTTCCTCCCGTATGTACTCTGAATCACATAGAAGATCCAGTAACGCCACATGTGTGACTCACGCCACCATTACGACGATCTCGCATGGAATTGCGCCGGTTTAATATAGTCTTCATTGTTGCGATTCCCACGCTAAACCTGTGTTGCAATTGTAAACTCGACAATCACGGCAATGTGAGATATGCGCATGAGGATAAATTTAGGAAGATTAAAGACATATTCTGTGTGTCTGTGTGCACGTGTGTATGTGTGTGTGTATGTGTCACTTATACAATTTGAATTGCGTATGCAACTAACATTTTTTCTTTGATAAGAAACGTAGATTATTTTCCCATTAAAGAAAATGTGCGAAATTATCTCCTTGTTACAATTTACAAATAATTATTAGTAGACTTTTTTCTGATATCTATACATAGCTATCTCTTGTGACTAAATTAAAATATATGACGAAGAGTACAAGAGACTTGAAGCAGAAGGTGTCGAAGAGAGATGGTATGAAAGAGAGAGAGAGAGAGAGAGAGAAAGAAAAACGGAGAGTAATGCAGGAGCAAAAAGCAGAAAACACCGGTAGGCAGTTTTGTAGCTGTTTTTATCAGCTTCTGGGCATCGGGGGTCCAGATCATGGCAGGACGCATCTTGGGGGGTTCGTGTGGGAACGTACGTCTCTTTAGCGTACCACCGCTCTCTCCCCCTCCTCTTTCTCTCTCGTTCTTCCGCTGTTCTTCACGTCTTCTCTTCTTCTTTAGCGAACCCGTCTTTTTTTCTATTCGGAGCCGGCTGGACGATTCGTTCCTCCCTCGCATCGGCCTCCCCCAGACCTCTCTCTTCATTCCCTTCTCTCACTTCTTTCGCGCGCTCGTCCTCTTCATCGAGCCTGGTTGCCTTCGGGTACCACTTAGGTCATCCGGGTCACCCTTCGCGATACACTCGCTACGTGGTATGCCCTATATTTACGCACGGTAAGAGCACCCTGAAGAAGAGGTGGGCGCCCGCCCGCTCATCCTTCCTCTCTTCGCCAACTATGTTCGCTTCGCTCTTCTTCTATCCTGTATCACGGCTGCTTCTCAATAAGCACCAGTCGCGTAAAGATCATCTCACAACGATGACCGCGTTTCGAGGAAATAATTGAAATTAGCAAAATTGCACGGTTTTGCGCGCTAACAATTTTTTTATAAACTTAAACAATGAATTTTTTTATACATTATTTTCAGGTTTTTTATTCCTTCACCGCGATCTATCTTTTATCATTTGCGTTGATAAAATCTCCTTGAATGAGAGGAAAAAAAATCGTTTGTATCAAAGAACAATCGTAGCATGCAGCGTCAATTCCATAAATCAGCGAAATTTTTTAAAAAGCGCCGCGCGCTATTAATTCGCGCGATAAAAAAGAGTTAAGCATGCGCACGATTGCGACGGCGGCGTACGCGCGTATTGTAAAATGTAAAACATTGCGACAGAGTGCCTTGCAAAGGTTATGATACGAGCCGTGATGGCGTGTTGTAACCTTTGCGAGAATTGCATCGTATACATCGCGCGATAGATAATAGCCTGGCATGATTGCCACGATCGTAATTACGTTTGTTCTTGCTGTCTTATAGATGCTGACGTGATTTTTACGTGTAAAACTTCGGCAAGAAAAACCACGCTTTTAGCGTGGTTTGTTTATAATAAATAAGACTCGAAATTCGAAACAATGATCTCTAGATGTTTGACATCCCGAAAAGTCGTTCGACACACAATAGCGATCAATATAAGAAGCGAAATGCCGATTTTCAGTGTGTACTGAGCCTAAGTATGCTCCAAAGTCCTCATGCGAGATACAACAGGGTGGTCACAATACGCGAACGTTACGAAGATACGGGACGAAAAATATCTGGTATCTCAAGCCAGGATCCTTCGAACAATGGGATATCTTCGGACTCGGCTACGAGTGGACAATTATTATCCCGATTGGCGAAAGATAATGTTTTATCAGCGATATATAATGATTTTCTTCCGCCGACTGCGAGACCGGACGGGAAAAATGTGCGAAAAAATTTTGAAATATTTTATACGCGTATGCGATCCCGATGATCACCTAATATAAGTTAACTGTCGTATATCGCTAGTAGTTGTATAAAATGAATTTTCTGCGATAAAAAAAATTTATTTTTCGCGCTTTACATCCAGCGCTTGGCTCTTGCTGGTCTTCTCTAATTATAGTTGAATATTATATCAAGAACAACTTGTACAAATTTCTGCGATAAATTTGAAAGAAATTTAAGATCGCTGTACCGAGACGCGCATCTCAGTCGGCTCTCACAGAGCGCAAGAGGGACGTAAAAAGTGCCATTGCACTTTCACAGTCTTGTTTCTTTTCCTTCCGACGTAAATCCCGCTCTCTTTTTTCTCATTTCTTTCTCTCTCTTTTTCGCAGTTGAACAACACGGACAAACATCGATTCAACAGACGTCACAGACGTAACGTACGTTTCGCGGTTTTCCCACACGATCACGATGTTGAGAATGCGCAAATTCTCTTTTTCTCTCACTCTTTTCGGCAAGACTCTCTTCGTCGAAAACGCTTTCTCCGTCGAGTTCCGTCATAGTGATGACGCAAATGCAAACGCTATGTGTTTCATCTCGCTACTGAGTTGAATAATACGAGCGAGCGATTAATGTATGTTGTACGAATTACACATTACACGTCTTAACGAAAGGAGAAAATTATAACGAACAATATCGATAATTTCTAACAAAACAAAACGCGATTTTTCGAATGCGTTTACATTCTTCAACCGGACGTACACTTTCGCAATGAGGAAAAGATCGATTTAACTGTGATTAACTGTGATCACGTGAAAAACATTCGCCGAAGTGGCAAAGCCGATCGATAGCGAACACCTGTGCATTATTTGCGGTTAATATCGATCTCGTAATCGACTCTCATTTGAAATGAAAAAAAAACTTAAATACGTTTTATATACGCGTGTGGAAAGTGGTTTACGTTCTACATACTTGAAAGATTTTTGTGAGAATTTTTTTGTTAAAAAAAAAAATTCTCAGTTAAATGTGGAGAAATTCTGTTGTCCACCAATAATTAGTAGTGAATTTTTATTTATTTATTTGTGTACTGAATACGCACGGGAGTGGAAGTATTATATAAAAACAAGGATGATAGAAAACGCAATTAAAAATATAAATAGATACTCACATACACACACACACCGACATGTGAATGCATACCTACATGTATGTAGCGACGGCACAACTAAATCATCATCTTTCTCGGTAAAGAGGCATGCAAGAAGACGCGTTACGAAACACGCTACGTTCTTAGCACAGATATATTACTTACAATTAACCATAAAACACTTTTCTTAAAACACATTTGTACATAACATGTGCCAATTGCGAAATAGCTCAATCGAAAATAGACCGTTTTCTTCGAAATGTTCCAAAAAAAAAAAAAAAACCTGTGCGCTTATGCAATTCGCGCCGCGCAGATCCGGAAAAGGACTGTCCTGGAATTTGTTTCGAAACGATATGTGCGACGCGACGTCATCGCCAAACCGACAAGCCTCGGACAGGCATACAAAGGGCTATTGTGCCGATTTTTCTCCAGATAAAGCGTGTCGCGCGCGGATCTAATCGCCCACGCGAATGCTTGCGTGCTCTCGCGCGAATCACATCGACAACAGAGACAAGGAGTCTAATTTCAAGCAAAGCTCATACATACTCTCTCGAGCACACGTTACGCACATGCGAGTTTTGTATTTACTGTCGTATCAAGGCTGGCGCGCGAGCAAGCCGAGGGATGTGTTGTTGTCGCCTCTCATATTATACGTCCGATAAAGGATCTACAGCACGTAATCAAATATGATATAATAGAAAAACAAAATGAAATTGACAAATGGCAGTAGAGCGTATCCAGTTATTAATGCGTATATATAAATGTTTTTATTCGAACAAATTTTAAATAAATGTTTTTTGAGGAACTGAACCTACGAGATCTGAATAGTAACAAAATTAATCTGATTTCTATTTTACAATTAAGTCATAAAAGAACAATAAAAACTAAAAGTCATACAATTGTCAACAAAGCGTCAACAAAAAAAAATGAAATGCACAAATTCATTTCGGGGCTGATATTGCGTTTAGATATTGATTGTTTAATTTGTTTTCTGTGATTTTAGCAATAATGTAATACGGCGCGAGTGAACATGTTAGATTACGCATATTTATGTTTCAGATTTAAAACACAATGCTCCTATTTAAGTTAAAGGTTGTGGCAAGTGCGTCACGCACTCTTAACTGCATCCTGTCCATGCACCAACATGTAGCGCTATTACTTTCAAACAATGTCCTCCGATAGGAGATCAGAATCTGAGCTATAACTCTATGAACGCCTATGTAGCTTAGCGCACACAATGGTCTAACATTTATACGGCGATAAATATTGGTGATAATTATATAATGGAACATGTCTAAGAGTACTATGTATAAACCTGTATCAATTAAAAAAAAAAATGTATTTCTATTATTAATAATTGTTGTACTATAATTAACAATTATTCTTATTATGCCGATTAATATATATATCTGCCTCATTACATTAAAACATATCCGCTACGGATAAAATCGATTAATCATTCGGAGTATAAGTTGAAAAATAGGAAACGTTGCGCGTATCGATCTCTTATTGTCAGTTACATAACAACATATATATATATATATATATGTATTGTTTGTCGCATATACAACGGTTTCAAAAATCAAAGCACGCGTTATTATTATTATTTGACAAATTATATACGAGCGATTTCTATTACGTCTCGACTAAATCCTTGATAAAATAAATCAATTTCGAATATCAGATATAAGAAAATGGGCAAATTTCTCAATGTCAGGTGTAACGTTTTGACGCTAATCAGTTACACGGATGCGTGTGTGGTAAAATGCGGAAGCCGCTGGGCGCGAAATAGCGACGCGCATGTTCCACCGCAGTTCGCCGTGTCGAGGAGACTGGCGAGCGCGAGTGCGCGAAGGCGAAGCAACTCGAAGCGAGCGAAGATCGCGCACGCGCGAATTAGTAGGTCGATCGCGGCTTCGGCGGTTCCCGGCCGGTTTCGGTCGAATCCGTTTGGATTCGAACGCGCGCACTGACTCCCGCCACACGATCGGTGCGCGCCGGCAGTCGGTCGGTCGTACGTGGTACACGAGGTTCGCGAGGAGTCGCGAGAAACCCGCGAAGAATCCGCGAAAGGCACGCACACGCGGTTGACAAAAACGAAAAGAAAAAAAGAACAATCGTGGATATAAAAATTCTCGGCAAAAACGCGGAGAGAAGACGTGGAGGATCCGCTGAGGATTTTCCATCGTCGTTGTCATCGTGCAATAATTCGACGATCGCGCGAAAAACAAAAATAAAAAATCGAGTCGATCTCTCCTCTCGTGATCGAGAGCGCTGAGAGATCGATCCTCGCGCGTGAGAACGGGAGCCGTCAAAAAAGTGTGGAGCCACCAGCGACGAGAAACGAGCTGTAATATACGGAGGAGAATTCGACATGGTGGAGACGGTAAGTTTTTCATTTCTTTTCACCGCATCCAATAACTTGCGTTTATTGCTTTTACAATGTTTTTTTTTATATTTTATATTCAATATAAGATATTATATTGTGTCAACATTTGTTCAGCTACAAACACTTGTACCGCCCGCGTCGACATTGCGTCTATACGCGCGCGATGTGTGCTTCGAACTTATCTTACAAATGTAATCGACAGATAAAAAAAACCAATCGGATGCGTGTTCCGTATCAACCGTAAGAACCGCAGAGAAAGAATTATAGGGGAAAAAAAATAAATTTCCAATGCGCCGTAATGGTTACGGTCCTGTCGAAGAAAGATACGAACTGGTGTGAGTCAATCGTACAGAAGGCTAACTTTCGAATCCACTACTACTATAAAGACTTACACAGTGTGTCGATAGTTAGTACGGGAAGCGAGAAATTCACTCGGCTGGTACGTGATGGAAAATTTCGCGGTAAAAAACAGTAGCGAAATCTGCGACCGATCCGCGATTTTCTTGACGATGCGACTTTTACCGAGCAACACTTCATTAGTCTTCCGCGAAACGTGCCACTTTGATTTGACGCGATCAAAGCGTATTTTTTTTTTTTTTTTTTTACGCGCATTTGAGTGAAAATAAATAAAAATAATCGTACACTTTGTTGCTTTTGTGAATGATGTATTTTATATGTCGCCGCTATTTTAATAATTCAGCAAGCGATAATCGCGTTCCTGACTTTCTGATCATCTTATCATTTTGTATAATTGCAAACAAAAAAACGAAAAAATTAGCTACAAGCGTATGAAGATTTTTTTGCGAAGATATGCACTGCAAGTTTATCTCTTTTGATGACACGCGCGCGGGAAACAAAAAGTACAATGCGAGCGCATGCGATTAAGCGATATTTGTAATTGTACTTCCACGATTAAATTTTGCCTTTTTTTTTTGTTTGCGTCTATTATCGCTGCTTGTAAAAGATAATTAACGTCATATTTATGTACGGAGTTATTTTTTGCGACGCTGAAATAAAGTATCGAGCGTTATGGAGATATCGGTTTTAGATTTTACGATGTAACATTTATGAAACAGAAATATAGTGAAAATAAATTGTTTTAATTATTTAATTTTTTTTTATTTATGTAGCGCTTTTTTCTTACAACGTGCGTGTATTTGATTTGAATTGTTCTCACGTAGTAGTTTAGTGTTTTGACGATATGTATAACACGGCTGTAGAGTGTCGGTTGTACAAACTTTATCGCTCTCTCTCAATTGTTTAAGTTTTCTTGAATAAAAATAAACGTTTATAAAAAAAATGACAAATATCGCCAATCTCAATGATATAAACATATACATATGTTCAACGCATTCGTCAAAACGAAATTAGGTACGTACGTCTATCAGCAATAGAATCTATAAGTATCTGAATCATGGAGAGAGAGAGAGAGAGAGAGAGAGAGAGAGAGAGAGAGAAAGGCCGCGTTTATTTCAACAACTTTCCACGAGACACTATATCATTAAAACTCACAGTTCGCTTTTTTTTGATATTTCTAATGGTGAAATGTGTTACAAATTACATGTGTTATAAATCACAATTAGTTTCAACCATAAAAGAGAGCTAGGAAAAGAAACGATTGCTCACGTTGAAATGTTATAACATGCATAAGAAACGTCATTTTCGTATCTATTTGTGTGCTTATACAGTAGAGAATTTACATTAGAAGGTCTCTCTCTTTTCTACAGGGGAAAAAAGTTAAAGTATCTTAAACGAGGTTTGGTTTGTACAGTCAATGAAAAAGTGAAGTACGCGAATCTCTACTTGAGGGAAAGAAGTAAAATTAAAACCTTTCGCGTGATAATTAACAAAACCAACCTTTGTCGAATGATATTGGCGGTAGCCAATTGTTTTTTTTTTTTAAATCAATGCCTGACCAGAAGGCCGTTACTGATCGACGGGAGCGGCAGACAAGATATTTGGTTTCTCTTCTCTTTCCTGAGAAAAAAAAAACAAATAACATCTTATATTTTATTTGCATTTTTGTTTGTATCGTTTTGGCAAATAAGTTTTTTCATGTCGCGACTTGTACGCTTTAAATTTTCGATCCTGCGTATTTTTGCTAGAGAAGAAACCAACGAATTTAAACTTTTCTTTACAGTTGTTTTCTTCTCGTTATATTTCGATGTTTGTCCAGAATATCTGTGAGTATTTTCGGTTATCGATATATTTAAAAAAAAACAAAAAAAACAAAAGCGCATACCCATATCATGCGAAACTTTATTATCAGAGATAACCGAGTCACAACATATATGTACGAGACACGCCGTCGATTCGTATCCTAGCCGCGTAAACAGCAGTGTAATTAAAAAATATCGGTAGCCGGTCTTTGTGTGCCACGAGCGGGTATTGTATGTAGCAGTCGTCCTTGCCGAGTCAATTCGAAATCCTGTCTCACACGGGTTCGCATTAGCGAGGGCGTGGTTGGCTGTTCGTTCCTGGTCCGAGGATAGCCAGCTTCATAGTAATTGCACCAGACTCGTTTCCACTACACGACATCTACGGTTTTGCTTCTCTCTTCTTTTTCTTTTGTTCTCTCTCTCTCTCTCTCTCTCCCTCCCCTTCCCCTTCTTTATCTCTTTCTCTTCTTCCTTAATATCATAAAACTTACAACTGGATATCATCTCAAAAGAATCTACTTTAATTTTAATTAACGCGATCATTATATCTTTGATTTGATCGCAGCTTGTTTGTCTCTCTCTTTTTTCCTCTCTCTCTCTCTCTTTTTTATTTTTATTTTTTTATTAGTATTTTTATTTAATTCTTTTACGTTTGAGAGAGGAGCGCAAAGAATTTCTTTTACCAGAGCGCATTATAAACATAGCTTTTTAATCTAATCTAATTTTCCTCTCTATAATTAATTTAGTCTTTAGATTTTTGCATTAATAAAAATGTAGATAATATGTTGTACATATAAAAGCCATTCGCAGAGATACTTGTTCTTAGTGTGACTTATCGATAAGTATGTACAAAGTATGAAACATATTCGATAAAAAGTTCAAAAAGAGAGAAAAAACCAAGTTACAAATGTGTACAATGTGTACACAATTATTATTACTAATTATGTTCACAAAATGTGTGTTAAATCGACATGTGAGGGCCAGCGATCTTTTAGATTTCCTCGGAACTAGGACATTATCTTTCGTGCGTCATTTCGTGCTTTTTTTGCATGAATAAGATATTAAAGAGTTTACAGTATATATTTTACCACATTAGTGTGTATGGCTGTTACACACACACACACAGCGGTGTACCGTTCTCCTGTACTTAAGGGATACGAAAGGTCGTCGTCAATATTGCTAACGCAAGCGAGATACGAGTTGCGCAATCTTACAAGCCGTGTCGAACGTCGATCTCGGGGCCCTTGCGAGATCGACGTTGAGTTGCGTGTCGACGCCCGTGATCTACGATCTAGGATCGATCCGGGACTCGAAATCGAGGACATTAATCAGCGTTCGGCGGTGTGTTGTGCACGTGGGTGGCCGTTTACTGACGCAAATCGCAAATGGCTCTTTCTCCGCGGCTTGCACATTTATCCGTATTGCACAGGGGGGTAAATCGGGCGAGGTCAAAGCACCTCGGCGCGAGGCGAAGAAAGAACGACGTAAAAAGACAGAGTGTTTTTTCGAAAGGCAGTTTTAAAGGTCGAGATCGACTCTCTTTATTATGTACTTCTCGATTTCCATCGAGAAAGCGAATCTCGCGCGCTCTCGTACAAAAAAAAAAAAACAAAAAAAAAATGCAATATTATCAAATTGAATTTCAATTGTAATATTTACCAATTAAATCGTAAATCTATATCGACGAAAAATTTAATTTTTTTTTTTGCGCTCTCATTACTTGAAACCTATGCAAGCGCCGTATTAGCAAATTGAACGAGATATTTTTGCGAGAATGCGGAATATTTGAAAGTAAACACCTGTAAAACGAGTGCGTATCTGTGTTCGAAGACTCCGCGCGTGTATGCGCGCATCCTTCCGATATTATCATATCGGTGTTACCAGCAGGTACTTGCGGATTACGGTTAATGCCGCGGTGTGATGCACCGATTAACTGTACGGGAAGTCATAAGGGAGTAAATACGGCGCGTCTGATATCCGAGAGCGACCGGATTCCACGACTGCAACAACCGTTGCGGAGGCGCATATCCGGAGACGAGACGAAAGTACGTCGTCGCGCGGCATTGCCTATAACCGATCAAAGAGGGAAACAATATAAAGAAACGACGTTGTTACGGCCCGCGTGCTCCGCTCTGCCCGCGTGCGTTCGTTCCAATTACTCGCGATTGCGCGGTGCTACATTGCGCCTCGCGTACCATACATACTCTGTATCCGTAATATTGTCGTAATTATCGTAATACACTGTGAAAACAGGTTGAGATCGCATGCATTTTACATATTATGTGGAAATTTACTCATCTCATGTCGTCTATAATTGAAGAGATAGAACGAAAAAACATAATAATATATGGTTACTTTCTTTTAAGTTTTTTATCTTCACGTAAAAACTTGATACTTGACATTTACTGCAATACTCGTAATAACTTTGCGGTTTTTGACGTTGTTTTATTACACACGAAAAAAAAAACCTCCTCTCTTTCCCGCTGTTTCTGTCATTTTTTGTGATTTTTATTATGTGCGATTCTGTTTGATTTCACGTACGTTTATATAAGAAGAAATCTTATAAATAAATAGAGTTTTAATTTAAGTATCCCTTCAATTGCTCAGAGCCGTAATCACGTTTTCTTTCAATTCGTCTCGGTTATGCCGCATACGTCGGTGGTATTTACGCGTATGGCTATGTGATCCACACGTATATGTACATGGGCAACCGCTACGGCAACCGAGTTTGTTCGGTACGTGACTTTACCGTTAGGTTGCTTCTCTGCTTCTTCTGTCCACGAGTTGCCTACATACGGAACGGTCACTATATACGCATTTAATGAACGAGGTTTGACGCTTCTCTCTCTCTCTCTCTCTCTCTCTCTCTCTTTCTCTGTTTTTGTTATGTTCTACGGTTAAATAACGGCAAGCGATCGATTGATTTGCGCTTGACAATTAGCAAAATTGTTCAACTTGCTCTTTTCTAATTGCTATTTTTTACAACAAAAATTATTCGAAAGAGATAAACATATGTTGAAATATATATATTTATTATACTAGAATATTTGTACTAAAATATTTATTATACTCGCATGCAACATGCTTCTCAGAAAACACAATTTTAACAATAGAAATATAAAATGTAAAAGCGTACGTTTTCGGTACACAATTTGCGAGCCGTTGCAAGCAAAAGAAGATCTCTTAAAAGATATACAAAAGAGAAGAAACAACAAGAGTGCGAGAGACGTCACCGAGAGGGGAAACACGAGTTTCATTTGAATAGAATAGGTCGATAGTGATTTACGATAGTCGATGTCGCATACACTCGTGACTGTGTTTTCCACACATTTCTCTCCCTGCTATTCTTCACCACCCTGGTCTGTTATTTTATATATGTATATATATAAGAACGCTGGTAGAGTACACACAGTATATCGATATCAGAAAACTCAAGTACACGTACGTAGAGTATATAAAACAATACATACTCTATATGCATGCGGTTTGCGGTAAAAACAAACGTAGACACGATTGACAGTTACAACAGGACAATTGCGATTTGTAATATTACCTCGTATTACCCTCCGTATTGCTGTTTGCATAATGTGCAGCGGACGTCTGAAGAATGAAACTTCGTTTGTGTGAAGTTATGCGCGTGAACCAGCGTTCTTGCGTATTCACGTGCAACGGTATCTCATGTGCGAGACGACGACGCCGGGACTTTGATGTGCGCGAATGTGTCTTTCTCTCGTATAAATATGTCTATTACGCGTAACCGAAAGAAACGTATAAAAAATGACATAAACTATCTTGATCGGTTCCACGATTTTGCATAACTGTTGTCAAATAATAATATATATCGCGTATATTTTTGACATAAACAATAGAATTTTTATCGCTTCGAAGAGCTGTAAAAACGCATGGCTCTAAAAAATAGATAGAATGTTGTTTTGTAAAATAAAACAGTAACTGCCGATGTAAAGTTGCATTGTAATATTGTTTTCTCGTATATTTGGAGAGTCAAAAAAATGTTGATCGCGACTTTAAGATGATTCTTAAATCGTAACAAGAAAATGACAGCAACATACGTTATTTCTATCTCGCACATATACATACAGAGACAACGAGTTCTTAGAACGCGAGGGAGAGACCATTACCACCGGTACACGACCACGGTATACTGATATCTCAATATGTGCTCTCAGCTCGAATCCATTATAATGCCTCCGAGTGCACCGCGAGGACAATTGTCGCGCGTAAAGGATTCGGTATTGCTCGGGGGGATAGTCATCCGTGCAGCGCACGTTCCAAGAATGTCTCCCGAAGTTCTTTAAATTTCTTTATCTCTATGCGATTCGTTTATCATCGATTTTTTATTTGCTCCGAAACTTTCGAAATCACACGCAAAATATTTATTATATTATAATTTTAATTGTTTGTAGAGTTTGTGTAATAAATTTTTGTATAATCTCGCCAGTAAACGCGGTCTTATCCACACAGCGCAGATTCCTCACTCTTTACGCACATGCTACGACGTGCGTCGATCAAACCGTTATGATTGCTTGTTCGTTAAAATATGAGCGATTCGAAGCAAAACATAAAACTGAGAAGATCCGAAAGACGGAGAATCAAGAATTACTTTATAATTTCTTAATAAATAAAATATTTATCCAAGTAAAAGTGATGTGTACAAGAAAAAATACTTTTTGGAAAAAAAAACTTTCCGAAATGATATTTTACGAAGACGTAACGGCAACGGTATAAAAGCAAGTTCAGCGAAAAAAAGCAAGGAAGAGATTTGTATTTCTCTCAACCTCTCTGCAGAAAAGTTTTATATTTAAAAAACAAATCCACTTCTCTTCCTCTTAAAGATATTACATAATCTACACTATTCGCCGATCTTGCCGATCATACCGAACATCTTCGGGAGCGAGAAGTAGTATATTCATTCCTACTCCTCAAACTCTCCCTCTACTTTTGCACCTGTAAAAAAAATCTTATTTTTGGATTAATATTTGACCCAGCGCTAGGCCGGGTACTGAAAAAAATTAGTTAAAGACTCATCAAGTTGTTCCCCTCCACGGAAATCTTTAGTAAAAGGCGAAAGATTTATTCGTGTGATGAAGGGAAACCAGAGTGACGAAGGGTAGTTTTGTAGTCACCTATATAATCTAAGTACGAAATTTTGCTTATGAGAAACATGTTGACTCAATGGACATCTATCGATCGTCAGGAGTACTACAGTAATACAGTGACTAGTCTACATGGGCGTACGCACTCACGCACACACACACGCACACATACACACAGCAAAGAGAGAAAGAGAAAGAGAGCTGCACGTCGAAAAGAGGTGGTTGTTTCTCTTTTGTGCCGACGCAATGGAGCGGCAGTCTCAAGGTCGGTCGCTTCGGGTTTTCCAAATCATGATCCTGCATGACGAGTAACTTCCTATCGTTGTCCTCGTCTCACACACGTTTAGAAGCGTTAAAGGGGCAAGAGAAGGGAATGGAATTGCGCGTTATTTTTCCCTTCTCTTCTCTTTCCACCCGTGTAGGTAACACTCGGCGACAAAAAGTCGCATAACTTCTCGACGCGCGCGATAATAATTCGATACGTTGATATTATTGATGGAATATGGAACACTCACACGCGAACTACTACCTCGATCAGTGACATTTAGTTAGAACGTTACACGGTCTTTTTTTTTCTGACACGTAACTGATCTAAAAAAACAGAGCGCAACTTTTTTTGCGTCGTAAAAGTGACAAGCTCCTTCGAACGCGGAAGCGTATCTATTATGAGACTTATATCCGTCTCGTAATATACATACATTTGTTACTGTAAAAATCTCGCAAAGTCATTTTTCATCTAACTTAAATAAAAAAAAAAAAAAAAAAAAAAAAAAAAAAAAAAAAACGATATTTGCAAGATTATCTCACGGTATATAAATAGGATATGTTTTGAGATCTGCATTATTTTTCCAGGCGAGAGATAAAGAGAGAAAGCTGTGCACGAATGCTTTACGCGTGTTCGCAAAACTAGAACTTCACAGTCTTTGAATGTAATCCTGTGAGATTATCCTTGCGAGATTATTCACGGACAAGAGATAGAGCTCTAGGACACGACGCCTTAATAATAATAACGCCACTTTAAAGCTCTCTCGCACTGGACAAAAGCCGAGCTGCCATAACTTCCTCGCGATGATGCACTGACGGCATTACCGCGGCGCATTCCATATGCCTCCATTATGCAGTATTATGTTACTTTATTTACGCTATCGCGCAGAGCACCTCTATTTAATTTGTCTTGTCTTGTCTTGTTGACCGTTCTCGATCTTTCCACTTGACCTTTCGTTTTGTTTTTTTTCGTTTTTTTTTTTAAATCATATACATACACACACTCCTACACTATACATATATTAGTTAAACAAGCGCGTAGATATACTGCTATTATTACTATTATTTTTTCTTACCTATATTTGCTCTTTACGCGACACGTAATTGATTAGGCGAATAACCACACGAATAACCGCACACGTCATGAAGAAATACTTATTCCACGCATTCTAGAGATTACACTTAATTTGTAATACTGATAGGAACTTCTTTTCTATCGGAATTATATATTTCCGCGATGGCCTTGGATCACACACGTAATTGAGGTGATACATCTGTGTGAGATTTCCGCGAGCGACAGCTCGCCGTTGCCGTTAAACGAAAAGAATTATTCAATCCTGATTTTTATTCTGTTATAAAATTACAGAAGTGTATATAAATGAGCGAAGAGAGATATCTTACAACGCGTATACGAGCAATGTCAAAAGAAAACGTATCGAATGATGAGATATAGACAATTGTAAAATAATAAAACAAGAGTGAGAGAGTTAACGTTTACATCTTCTGAAACATTATTTATAACTAATTCGACAGGTGAACAGAAAGTAAAAGAAAAAGAAAAAGATGTGATAAAAAAGATGTGTAATAAAGAAATGTTCACACAAGAAAGAAAACTAAGTGAGTATAATAAGAAAATGAGTAAAAGATAAGTAATTGAAATGGAAAAACCTACTACTCACAATTGTTTATTTCGCGCCGAGAGGAGATACCACGATACTATTTTAATAAGACTATGACGTCATGGCAACTCATACATAGTGACGATTAATTCGTGGCAAAGAAAAAATATGCAAATGATTATATGAGAATCCATTTCTTATCAGTCGCTCGTAATTCATTCAACAGCATAAACACGTCATATCTCTCGCATACACATTGATAATATAGTAATATAAACATAGTAGTTTGTATATATTTATATGTAGAAAAAAATTATTCGGCTCATTAAAATCCACAATATTTTTAAAATAACGTTTTTACTTTGTTATTTACTACATAACGCTATTTACAAAGCGCGTTGAGTATCAAAACTTTATTTCAGATAACATTTTTCTGTTAATTAAATTTTTACTCGAGAAAACATTTCGCAATTGTTTTGTTCTGTAAACTGATTGTTTTAAACAGATCGAACAAAAGGACTTTATTTTCGTGTCTACATATTTTATGCGAATATTTAATTTTAATAGCCGCGGAAAGCCCGAACCGAAACAAGTTTGAATAGGCGACGAACTGGAAACGAGGTTTCTGGAGTAACTCAGAGCGGTATGACGCACGCGAGTTGCAATTTTCTCGCGTTCAGGTTGAGCCGACTGACATCAGTTTGCCGCATTTAGTGTTAGTTGAATTAATTGCAACGATAAGCGCGAACGTCCGAGCAAAATGAACGTTCGTCGAGATGGACGAACATTGTCATGATTGGTTGTTTTTTTGTTTTTTTTTTTGCGTTATTATTGTGACTGGTAAAATTAAGTAAAATGTGTAAATATATTTCGACTCGTAAAACATCAAACGTGATGATAAGAATAAAGTTGTTTACGTATTTTACATATGTATGTGCTCGTATTGTGAAAATCATCGTATTTAATTATTAAAACCACGAGAGAGAGAGAGAGAGAGAGATTATTTCAAGTCGGAATGTGACTCTCTCTCGCGAGAACGATGATTTTACGGTGCGCGAATGAAAACCGCGATTTGACATCAAAGAAAATATAATACTTCATCTCTCTCGCGTTTCGTGGTCAACGGTGTTATCGAAGGTCGTGATTTCTCGCTCGAAATGTCACCGCAAACGTTTCAAAGTCCGATCGTGAAAATAGAGAGAGAGCATTTCGGAATCATCATTACGAAATAATTGCTACACGGCCGATAACTCGCTCGCGTTCACGCAGTCAGTTTTGACGACGATAATTCTTGTCGTTACAACGCTATATGTTATTTTTATTGTGATAACAATCAACAAGTTTTGCGAAACTCTCTATGCCAAAAAAAAAAACGGTTTCGAAGTCTGAGCTCAGCGAATGAATAAACAAATTGACAAATGTTTTATTCATTTTTATAGAATATTTGCAACAGAAATTTAATCAACAACAGTTGTGTGTCTATATATATGATATTTATGCAACACATCTGCATAAAAGTTTAAATACGTGTGTTTTTGAGCAATAATTATTTTCGTAAAATCAGACGCGCGAAAATACAATGACGATGAATATCAAGCATACTTGCGGTGTACCCGCGTATAAATTACAATGTTTGAACAGAGAACGCGACAGTCTCTCGAAAATTATGAGGTCGCCCAGTGGCTGCGCTCAGCCCGTGACTCCAGTGGAATCCCATGTTTTGCGCACGGAAGGGGAGAATGCAGCTGCACCGGCGATTAGTCGAACGCGTGACGTCAATGACTTGTCTTTGCGAAAGGCACGGAGAGGAAGGTGTATAGCGCAAAACCAAAGGAGAGAACCATTAAGGTTCTCTTCGTGAAAGCACCATTCTCACACGCTTGCCAGCATGCGCTTGGGTAGCTCTCTTTCCCTCCCCCCCCCCCCCCTTAATGAGGAGTTGTGTCGCCTCATTACCGATAAATAAATGTTCATTGCTTGATAAACTTGATTTATTTTGTTTCACATTCAATTCAAATGTCTTGACGTTGGCGCACATATAGGATATGTTTGGCAATTTTTCGAAGGTGTCAAAATAATAAGATTGTTTTGCTCACGCGAAGCTCGCGAGACGCAAAATATACGATTTTATACGATCGCTAATGACATGGCGTCTCACGTCTTTTCGTGCGAAGAAAATCCAGAAGAAAAGCTTCCCTGGAAGTTGTATCGTTTCTTCAGATCCCATCAGTACATAGATAAGAAGCATTCTCTTTCTCCTCGGAAACCTTTCGAGCGGTCCCAAGAGAGAACAAGCGGAGAATACGCTTTTGCGCTGCGCTCGTTCGTATCTCCGTGCTGGCGTTCTCTTGTGCCGACTATACGCTCGCGTATGTATGTATGTACGGCGATAATGTATATACGACGGTTCTTCTGTATATGTCTCGGTACGATCGAAGCAGAGAAGAGGGGTATTGTGTCTTTACGTTGTCTGAGAGTCCCGCACATGTGTCTGTGGGTATAATCGTTTATTTCGCGTCGACCTTTGCGGGGCACTACGTCAAAATGTCAGATGCGACCCCGCCTGAACGCAGAGAAGATGCACTGGGAACGCTGTAATGGGCTTACAAAGCGTAACAAACTGATGCGAGGTCAAACACACGACGGGCAATAAACACACGTAGAGATAAATGGGCCCTTAAGGTGCACCACATCGCGAGTGCCCCGGCCGCGAGAGGAGAGGAGAGGAGAGAGCGTTTCGTCTCTCGGCGCGTATCTCGACATTTTGTTTGGCCGCGCAAGAAGATGAACGCCGACGATCTGACGGAGCGTGATCCCAAAACTCGTGCTCGGGTCCGCACTCGTCAGCACTTTCGGAGAATTCATTTCTTTTTTTCGTGTTTATGATTTAAAATACAACAATGTTTGCTTTTTCTTTTAAGACAAAGACCAAAATCATTTTAACACTGACTTGTGGTCACTTGTACACTTGATTTACAAACGTTTGGAAATGCAAAAACTTCTTTTGTAGTTGAATTGCGTATGTTTTGAAATAAATATCTCTACATCGTTTTTGCTTTCGAAATACCGGACGTTTTTCTTTTGCATTAACTTGATCACGGTATATTACTTTTATCATTTAATTTCTAATTTTTTTGTAAACCTAATTGTGTGGTTCGGTTGTGACACATAAAATTAATTAATTTGCGAGGCAAATTGTTTTTGCTTTGATAATACAATTCATATGTATCGTTTTGATCTTTTCTTTGAAAACGCAGTTTGCTTCAAGTTTTCTGCCACCCCTCGATAAGACGATACCGTGATACTCTCTACGCGTGGGGAGATACGAGAGCAACAGTGTGTGATCGCCGTGAGCGACTCGCGAAGCGTAACAAACTGACGCGGGGTCAAACGCACGACGGGCAATAAACACGCTGAAAGATAAACGGGTAATCTGGTCCACCCGCGAAGAGGAAGAGGGAGAGATCTTAGAGAAAGTGTTTTATCTTCGGCATTCGCGGTGCTGCTTTTCGCTTTCTCACAGATCGATATGACGTACAACAGTCAGACAAAAGACGGTCGGTCTATTTACTCTTCTTGTGTGTCTACGCGTTTACTTTACGATCCGACACTGTGTGCGAATAGTTATCGACTATATAACCTGCACGCGTTCTTGCTGCCGGATTGTAGAGAAAATAATTTCTGCTGTAAACGCCTCGGTAAAATGTAGTGAAATCTGGCAGCAACGTTGCTGTTCGCAATTTCATTTCAACTGATAATCTTAATCCATCTACGAATAAAATTGAACGTAAATGCGACTCCGAGATAATGTAATCGGGAACTTCTGAGATAACTGTAATATATGGTATACGTGATACATATATATATATATATATATATATATATAGAATGTATAGAAAATAAAATTAGACTTGAAGAGACATACTTAGATTTGCTTCTTTCGTCTGTTTTTGCGCGACACTCGTACGTGTTATCGCGACCGGTTCTTCCGTGTGTGATACACGCGGCGTGGAATTCAGTAATACAGTCTACCACCACGAAAGTATGCGATCGCGCTCTAATTGCGTGTATCAGTTATTACTTACGGTCGAAGCCACGCGAGATATATGCTCTCGCATTGATCTAGCCTTGGCCGCGACGCGCGACGAGCGAAACGCGTCTCGCGGCACGTCAGGCGGCGCGCGTAAGCGCCAACACGCCGCTTTCTCTTCTCTTCTCATATACAATTTTTGCAAGTTAATCCGCCGAACGCGACGAAATTTACGATCCGCGATCTTGAATTCTTTTCAGATGCCGCAGACGGTGCCCATCGCGGCCGGCTACTCACCGTCGTTCGACTACAGTAATTTTCAGTTCGATTTGTCCCTACTGTCGGACGATTACAGTTCGACCGGCAATCATCAGCTTGATCTGAAGACCTCGCAGATTAAGCAGGAGGCATATTCGCCGCATCCGAGATCGCCGACCACCTACCCGAGTCCGCCGTATCAAACGGGCGAGCTGTCGTTATCGCCCAACTACTCGCACGAGGGATCTTCGCCGGGATATCCGACGAGTCCCTACTACGTACCAAGAAGCCCTCAGAGCGCCCAGTTTTATCCCACCAGCCCGGAATCGTCGACCAAACAGCCGGTCAAGCGCGAGAAGAGTCTCGACCTGTTGGCCATCCTTCAGGAGTCCAGGTGAGCTCTTACAGCAGAAACTTATTGTATTGCATTGAGTTATTTCGTACAGTGCGTTGACTGTTTTTATTACACATTAATTTTTCTACTAAAAAAAAAATATCACATATGATTACAGATTCTTAGCAGAGAGTTTAGGCTACCGCGAAGACTCGACCGACTGCACGGTGCCTTGTACTCCGCCTAGAACCGAAGAGGACATTTACAGCAGTTTTGATACAGACTTCCTGCCAAAGAAAGAAGTCACTGGCGTGCAAGGACATTCGCTACTCAAGGAGATCCTTTTCAAGGAAGAGCCACGATCAGTTAGCAGTGCCAACGACTCCTCTCCGTCCTCCTCGTCCTCTCCTTCCTCTTGCTCTTCCTCCTCGTCATCGACTAGCCCTTCGAGCGAGTTCGAAAACAGTTCGGCTTTACGCGAGCTTCTCTTCAAGAGTACACCTCGTAAAGATCTGGCGGAGATTTCGAAGACCCACCAGCCCAAGGTGGAGCAGAACGAACTGGAGAATCCTCTGCGTAAGGAAGAAGAGCTCTTCAAAGACGGCCAAAAGAGCGATCACCAACTGCTGCGGGAGGTGCTGAGGGACACCAGTTTCCAGAGGAAGTACAACTTGAGACCCGTCGATCTCGGTGGCGTCGGCACTGGCTTCGTCGAGGACATGGAAGCTGGCGAGTGTGTAGGCGATCTCGCCCGCGAGCAGCTCGAGCCGGTTCTCAGCCTGGCCATCCAACAGTTGCAGAAAGACTTTGACAACACCTGCGTGGCACTTGGTATTCATCCGGGTAAGTCGATTCTTCCTATTGAACAATGTTGCTTGAGTTCATTTACGAGATAAGACAGCTGTGTGGTTTTCATTCGTAGGTTTTTTAATTTTTTTTTTATTTTGACTTTTGTGCTCGTATATAAAACTTTCTCTCTGTAATATGTCACATCTCATAGAAACTAAACACTTTCTTTAACGTCGAATGATAGTAATACGAAATGATTATGTGACGAAATTCTGACACGTGCACCTTGATTTTCTCGACTATCGGCTATATAGCCTCGCTCTTTAGACCTTCTCGTTACCTTGCCGCGGGCATAAGTAGTTTCGATCGTCGTCGTATATATGCGGTCAGTTGGTCTATTCGTCCGAAACATGATGTCACGCTTGAAAAAAAGTTACCAAGTGTCGTGTCGCGGCGGGGCGACGCGCTTTCACGCCGAGTTATAAAATGACGCTATGATAAATGTCCACACGTCATCGACGTAATTACGTTTTATACAAAGTTGTTTTCAACACACATTTTTTTTCTTGTATTTCTCGCGATACATACAATAAGATTACTTTTTCTTATCGTAGTTGAATAATTCGATTTTTATTTTTTATGAAATATTATCGATCTTAATAAAATTATTGAACTTGTGTCTCGCGTTGTGTATTTATTACGCTGCGCGCAGTGGTTTTTTTTTTTTTAGGTGGCGATAGAGAAAGAAATAACGTTAGATTTCTGGCTTTTAATTGCAGAACCGAGACGATGGAGCGCGGCGGATGTAGCGGCCTGGGTACAATGGGCCAGACGGCAGTTGCAATTACCATCGGTGCCGCTGGAGAGTTTCAACGTCGACGGTGCGACACTGGCCTCCCTCACGGAGGAAGAATTCTGCCAGAGAGCTCCGCAGGTGAGTGCTAATTACATATTCTTGCCCGTTTCATCTTGGATCGCATGCGCGAATTACTAATTTTTAACAATCTATCCGCGATAATATTTAATAATAATAATAATAATAATAATAATAATAATAATAATAATAATAATAATAATAATAATAATATAGACGTACATGACATTATCGGGATATTATTGAACACGTGCTTTCACAACGACTTGATTGCCGAATGTGACTTTCAACGTGGTGAACGATTTTGACGACTCACTCGACACGCACGCACAAACGTATAGTATTTAAATTCACACATAGATAAGATGTGCTCACGCGATATATTTTATTTCTTTATATATAAGAAGCACTGACTCGATCTCACGCCAAACATTGAATTGTCATTTCTTATCTGTCTCGTCGACGTTTACAGCGCCCACATTTTGCTTCGCGAGACTCTTGTCTTTCCGTTATCGCAAATACATTTACACAACAGACGCAATAATAGCCGCGCGTAGAAGTCTACTGGTTTTGTTCGTAATTTTTGTTGTAGATCATTAGGGTGCTATTCTTCGTGAAATTAACTACATTAATGAAGTACCAATTGAAACTCAACGTAACTTTTGACAAGCGAGCAAAAAAATTGAAATTCGTGAAATAAACTTAGAGACTTTGCCAATATTTTTATTGGCTGTAACAATCCACAATTATTACACAAGTAAATCTGCGTTTGTTCGACACAAATCACACGGCATTCAAAAGCGAGAAGTTTAAGAAATGTTCGCTCGCGCGCGCGGCGCCGGCCGTCGAGATCCGGTGAAAGTGAGTTTTCCCGGTGATCAATGTGCGTTCCTTCCGTGTTAATCTATATACCTGAGGAGTAAACATGGTAAAAGGTGTATTGCATGATTTCGACATGTAACGGGATCGGAATTCCCGCGAGAATCTGACGACCGACGTGAGAGTCGCGCGTTTACATCAGAGCAAATGCGGGAAAGATTACCCTAAAAGATTATTTATGCGAGACTGTTGGCGCTTCTTTGCGATAACCCCAGCGTTTTTTTTTTTTGTTCTCATTTTGTTCTTTGCCAAAGTTTTAACACTTTGTTAATTTTTAATCATTTACGCGAAATGTTACTGGCGATAAGTATACGTAAGACGTATCACAGTGGAACTACAATGAGAATTTCCACAATGAGAATGTAATTACGATTTTAAAGGACAACTTGTAAGATAAAAAAAAATCGTAAAAATTTCTTTTCTGCCTTTCTCGATACGTGGCTGCATCGCGTTTGTCAAGTAACAAATCAAGTTATATTTATCGAGGCGTGTCAAAAACTGGTTGTGCCGATGTGACCGTATCTTAGTTTTATTAATTCTATTAATAATTATTTTAAACTTGATAAAACTAAGCTGTATATAATAACACTATTCTATTTGTACATGTCGGTGTTGTCAAGGTTTATTTCCTACGTTAATAGTGAATGGTATTGTAAGGTGATTAATTGAGTTTGTTTATTTTATCGTTTCTAAATTTGTTCAAAATCACGCAAACAATTTAAATTATTTAATCGAGAATTTTTGTAACATTGTTAAATAGTACAAGAAATTCGGAATCGTTTTTTTTTTATGTAAATTTTAAGCAAGGAAATCTTGAAGTCTCGCAGATAAGTGCGCATCTTGTTATTCAAAACTATGGACGTGTGAGTTTAACGGAAATTAAGCGAGCAGAGTAACTAGATAGACTATGTACAAGGCAAGAGCGCGGGGAAGTAGTCGTGCATAATAGACTCCGCTTTACGTCTATAGTAATTGGATAATCGTGCTACGTAGAGAGAAAGAGAGAGAGAGAGAGAGAGAGATTTCTTGCAGCTTGAAGTCATGGTCAAACTTACAGTCTATCTACAATCTCTCAACTTCTTTCCTTGTTTAAACTTTGTTGATATCACGCGTTCACAAGTGTAAATTATTACTCGTACAATACTTTTCTTCTTCTTCTTCTTCTTTTTTTCTTCTCTCTCTACGTTTAAGTTATATTTTTAAGACCAGCCTTTTTAATTGTATTTGGTTGTTTGGAATGTTACAAAAAATACAAATAACTCGAAAGAGAGGAAGAGAGAGAGAGAGAGAGAGCGTAAACTTACAAAGTAACACAAACGCAATATAAAGAAAAATAAAGGCAGAACGTTGAAAAAAAGAAAAAAATAATAGGAACAGAAAGTTGAATCGCACTTGGTGTATAAGATTTAATACCGACGTGCGGTAAAAAAAAACTCGAGAGGAAGAGAGAAAGAGAGTCACATTTATTCGTCGAGGAAACAATTACGGAATTCTTTGTGGTTTGGCATCGCGTTTTAATAACAATGATCATCGGTAGGTTGAGAATTTGTTTCTCGGAATCTCGTCAATTGCGGAATTGTGTTCGAACGTGTATGCGTGTACACCGCTTCTCTTGCACGTTTATTCGCGATCTTTTGCGATCAGCAGGATCGGCTTTGCCGTGCCTCGCTAGTGCGCGCGCGGCAGTGCGGATTGGCAGAAACGATCGAGAAGTGGGTCAACCGCTCGAATGTCTTGCCTGCCGCTTTCTCTTCTCTCTCGCATGGCATGGTACAACGACTCTTTCCTTGGAATTCTAATACTTCACGCGTGTGTGCTTCGCTTTTATTTCTTTCTCCTTTTCTCTCCTCTAATCCCTCCTACCCCTACTCTTATTTGTTTAGCCGCGTGGCGATCCTTCATGCGCGTCGATGAAATCAACTGCGTTCAATATATTCTCTTCGAATTTATAGTGTCCTGACGCAATAGTAACACACACACACACACACACACAGAGTGAAACATTTAACATAATATTTGACAAAACATAGAAAACGTTAAAGCGTATACGTGTATGTATTATGTTAAAGTGTGGAAGCATGTTGCACGCGCAGTTGGAAATTTGGAAGGCCGCCGTCGAAGAATCGCCGCGAAATACATTAGCCGCTTGCTGGAGTCCTGCGGGGGTGGTTCAGTCTCCGAACAGTGTCGCGACACCATCGGCGGTCGGAAATTCAACGACAGCCAGTCTCAACGAGCCTCCCTGCGTATTAGATTTCTCAGACGGTATGTTATTGATAGGTT